>WSXT02144948.1:0-10394 GCA_011762715.2 Neuroterus valhalla
GGCCACACGCCTTCCCCATTTCCCAAGTCTTGTGGGGGCGTGAAGGCAGCCCTATGACTGCTTATAGAAATAATTAAGGTCAAACACCTCCATCATTTCCCAAGTCTCATGGGGGGCGTGAAGGCACCTCTATGACTGGTTATAGAAATAATTTAGGTCGCGCACCTTTCCCATTCCTCAAGTCTCGTGGGGGAAGGGAGGTAGTCTCCATGACTGGTTATAGAAATAATGTAGGCCACACGCCTTCCCCATTTCCCAAGTCTCGTGGGGGGCATGAAGGCAGCCCTATGACTGCTTATAGAAATAATGTAGGTAAAACACCTCCTTCTTTTCCCAAGTCTCATGGGGGCCGTGAAGGCACCTCTATGACTGGTTATAGAAATAATTTAGGTCACACACCCTTCCCATTTCCCAAGTCCCGTTGGGGAAGGGAGGTACCCCCCGTGACTGGTTTAAGACATAATGTAGGCCACGCGCCTTTCTCATTTCCCAAGTCTCGTGAGGGGCGTGAAGGCAGCCCTTTGACTGCTTATAGAAATAATGTAGGTCAAACACCTTCCCCATTCCCCAAGTCTCATGGGGGGTCTGATGGCATCCCTACGACTGGTTATAGAAATAATGTAGGGTACATATCATAACCATTTGTCCCCTCACGTTCCGTGGAAACATATCTCTCTCCCATCCATTCTACGCGTTCGTACCCTCCCTTCCAAGAATTTTTAGGTCTTTTCGGAACTTTATCCGCCTATTACTTTTGGAAGTATTAAAAATTGATCAAATTTACTATTTATGTATCATGAGCTTCGTAGTTTTTCCCTTCATTCCCCTCTCTCTCGTTTTCTTACTTGAATCAAACTGAATCATGTAATAGAACACAATAAGAAATTCATCTCCTTTGGTTGAAAATTTGACTATTTGCTTGAAAATTTGATTGTTTGTTGAAAATATAATTATCTCATTTATATTTCTACAATTTATATTTGAGTTGTTCGGTCTTAACTCTAAAATCTTTTTGGTTGGAAATTACACGTTCTTGTTGAAAATTGATTCTTTCGTCAGAAATTCATAATTACAGGTTGAAAACTCATTTTATATGTGCAACATTCGTCTCTTTGGCTTGAAAATTCAATAGCTTGCTCGAAAGTTTATTCTTTCTGTAATAAAAAATCTCTTTCAGTTTGACTGAAAATCTTTTTTAGTTGAAGATTTTATTATTTGAATACCTTCAAAAGTACAATAATTATCAGTTATTTTCAAATTTCGAGTGATTTAGACTCTGAAGATATGTATCCCAAATACCCAAATATGCCCCTATTTTTGGTACTCTGTACTTCCGGGCCTTATAGGCTTATACCATAGCCAACAAGTATGGTGATTCGAGGAATCATAAGGTCAGAAACAAAGTGCAAAGAACATAGTCTCATAAACCATAATCGGCTTAAGCCGTACTTCCAAAATCTTCATTCCCTAAATCATTAGCATATAATTTTAAAGGTATCCTATCTGCATAGCTCAACTCCCACTTCCTATTTCCTGGTATCCTCAGGTACTTCAATAGCAAGATGATGTTAGTTCTGTCCAAAAGTCGAAGGCTTGAAGACGTGAAAGATGTCAGACTACTTAAAATACGGTTTTCGTATAAAAGAAAGTGGTGGACCACAGTGTTTAACGTGTTTGGAAGTGCATTCCGCTGATGAATTTAATCAAATCTTATGGGGGGATGAACAGGCCGAAACTATTTTCAAAATTCCACACTCCGCGCAAGAAATAAAAAGGCGAATTGCGGAAATAGGTGATGACATACGTTGTCAATTAAAAAAAGATCTGCAATTGAGTGAAATCTTTGCCATTTAGGTGGACTATTCAACAGATTTTTGTGTTACAGAACAACTGTTGGGATTTATTCGTTTCATTGGCAAAGATAACATTGAAGAGCGGATGCTTTTTTGTAAAGGTATGGAGGGACAGACAGTCGGAAAGTTAGTTTTGAAAGAGATGATACAAAAAACGGATTATTTTGAAATTGATTGGGCAAAATGTGTAGCAATTTCTTCCGACGGTGCTAGTTCTATTTTCGGGAAACATGTAACATTGGGGAAAAATTTTGAAGAAGTCGCCCCTAATGCATCCTGGTTTGATTGCATGATAGACAGGTGTTCAATTATTGCGAAATCTTTGCCTGCGTCTTTAAAATCAGTGATGGAAGATGCAATTAAAATAGTGAATTTGGTCAAAAGTAGTCCATTAAATAGTCGCTTGTTTTCTACTTTGTGTGAAGAAATGGGATCAGATTTCGCACAGTTGCTTCATCACACAGAGGTGGGATGGCTTTCGAAAGGCAAAGTTCTGAATCGAATCGTATTTTTGAAAGATGAAGTCTCTGTTTTCTTGAATCAATGCCAGAGTAAGTTTGCTTTGAACTTTCAGGAACCACTTTGGGTGATGAAACTTGCATATCTTGCTGATATTTTTAAGCATTTGAATTATTCAAATGTGAATATGCAAGGTAAGTGTACGGAAATAATTTCTCTTCAGAGTTCTGTGGAAAGCTACCTTATGGTAGTCGATTATTGGATTACCCAGATCAATTACAATAAATATGATTGCTTTGATGTGCTTGCTGAATATTTGAAAGAAAATGAAATTGACCTTGATTGATCTTGAACCCTTTAGAACGAACTTTCGTGATTCACTCGGGATTAGAACCAATTCTTCAATATCAATTGTTCGATCTTCACAACAAAATTTTCTTGAAAACTCAATTTTCACGTTGCAAAACTTCGCAGTTTTGGGTTCACGTGAAATCATCATACCCAGAAATTTCCATTGCAGCTTTAAAAGTTTTAGTTTCTTTTCCAACATCACACTTGTGCGAAATAGGATCCTCTTAAATAGCTTGCATGAAAAATGAATACGGATATCGGTTACAAGACGTGGAAAATTATTCATTAATAAAACTTAATAAGTCGATGACACCCGACTTTAAGAAGTTAATTGCTGCTTCGATTCAGTCACATCCTTCAGATTAGCTTTCTTGTATGTTTAATAGGGTGGTCAAAAATATTTTTTTTAATTTTTATGCAAAACGCCCGAAAATTTGTTCAAATCCACAAAAAAAAAAACGCATTTTTTTGGAAAAAAATAATATGTAGAGGTGGCGCAAGCCCCACGAAGTTTAACACGTATTTCCCATAAGAGAAAAATACGTTTTTGTAAATTTCATTCAGAATTCTCAATATAAGGTGGATCGAATTCGAACATCACCATTTATCTTGACAATTAGTCACAGAATGTGAAGAAAATATTAGTTTCCAAATATCACCACCATAAGTGTTTTATAGGGTCCCGAAAAACCCCCATAAGTAAAAAAATGGGGTTTTCGAGTTTTTGGCGATAATTATGATTTTTTTACGGTTTTTTAACGCATATTGTTTCAAATATATGAAATACTACTCCATACTGATAATAAGATGTTTATTTAAGTTGTTCAAACAATTTGTTATCAATTATAACAATATTCTCTTAGAATAATGCTACAAAGTTGCGAATTTTTCTAAATTTTCAAGTTTTTGTCCACTTTACGCATAAACTAAGTTTTTATCTAATTTCATTTAGCAAAAATAATTGTTTAAACAAATTGAAAATGTTTATAGCTATCTTCTACTAGAATAACACCACATAGTTGCGGTTTTTTCCTGAAATTGTTCACTTTTTACCACTTTTCTATTAGATTAAAGTGATAAATAATTCATATGAAGAAAAAATGTTTAAACAATTTATTATTATCGCTAATAATATTTTCTTTGCCTAAAGATAGAAAATTACGGCCTTTCCTGGAATTTTTATCTTTTTGCCCACTTCTTGTTCGTAGTAATTTAATATTTAATTTAATTCAACAACAAAAATTGTTGAAACAAATTATTATCATTTATGGCTTTCTACTCTTGGATTAGTGCTAAAAAGTTGTGGTTTTTTCTAAACTCTTAAGCTTTTCGTCCACTCTTCACTTAGTTAGGTAATAATTATTGCGAGTTACCAAACATGCTTATTTAAACAATTTTTTAATTTTTTATAACCATTTTCTTTTAGATAAGTGCTAAAGAGTTGTGGTTTTTTCTGAAATGTTTAACTTTGCACTGAATGGAATTTGAATAAAATTCAATTAGACTGAATTAGATTGAACTGATTTAATTGTTGGTTGAATTAGATTTTTTTTATTTTGAATAAAACTTTTTGAAAAACATCAACTATCATATTTTTTATTGAAACTTTATATTTTTAGGTCAAGAATTCAACTCTTTAGCTGAAAGTTGAACTTCTTTCTTAAAAATTCAATTTTTGTGTTGAAGATCTAAAATTTTGGTAGGGCATTCGAAATACAAATTTCACTGGATGAAGCAAAGTTAAGCATTTCAGAAAAACTGCAACTTTTTAGCCCTAATCTAAGAGAAGAAAGCCATGAACAATCATAATTTGTTTAAATAATTATTTTTGTTACATTAAATCTGATATCAACAGAGTTCAAGTGAAAAGTGGGTAAAAAGTTAAAAATTTCAGAAAAACCGCAATTTTCTATCATTAGCCAAAGAAAATATTATAAGCAATGATAATAAATTGTTTAAACAAAAATTCTTTCAACATTATTTACTTATTACTTTAATATAATTGATAAGTGGACAAAAAGTTAAAAATTTCAGGAAAAACCGCAACTTTGTTGTATAATTCTAAGAGCATATTGTTATAATTAATAAGAAATTGTATAAACCATTTATTTTCGTTAACTTTATTTGATTATCACCTTGCTTTAAATGAAGCATTGAAAATAAGTTGGAAAATTCAGAAAAAAACCTTGACTTTCTAACCCTTTTCTAAGAGAAAATTGCCAAAATAATAATGAATTGTTTGACCAATCTGAATAAACTTCTAAATATAGGTATAAAGTAGTATTTCATGTATTTAAAATATTCTGCTTTAAAAAAAACCACAAGAAAATCATAAATATCGCCAAAAACTCGAAAAACCCATTTTTTCACTTATGGGCATTTTTTGGGACCCTATAAAACAGGCTTATGGGGGTGATATTTGAAAAGTAATATTTTTTCCGCATTCTGTGACTAATTGCGAAGAGAAATGGTGAATTTCGAACTCGATTCACCTTATATGAGAATTCTGAATAAAATTTACAAAAACGCCTTATTTCTTATGGGAAATACGTCTTAAACTTCATGGGGCCTTGCACCACCTCTAAATTTTTTTTTTTTTTTTTTTTTAATTCATTTATTTTTTTGTGGATCCGAACAAATTTCTGGGCGTCTTGCATGGAAATTCGAGAGAAAAAAAAAATTTCTAATGCATTTTTGGACCAGCCCACTATGTAGCGGAATCGAGAATGGCTGCGCAAAATGAAAAACATGTTCCAAAATTGGAGCATGTCGGATATACAGGGGTTTCGAGGTCGCTGAATTCGATTCGAAAGTCGAAATTTCAAAAAACAAAATGGCGGATGAGTTATAGTCAAAAATTCCGAAAAATTGGTTCTATTTTTGCAATTATGAATCCATGTAGTTGATAGAAGATATGTAAGGGTTTTTAAGGTCGCTGAATTCGAATCTGAAGACAGAATTTCGAAAAACAAAATGGCGGATGAGCTACTGACAAAGAGTTTCAAAAAATTGGCCTAATATTTGCAATTCCATTTCAATTTGCTTGATATACGATATACAAGGGTTTTGGAGGTTGCTGAATTCGAATTCGAAATTTCAAAAAACAAAATGACGGATGAGTTATAGTAAAAAATTTCCGAAAAATTGGTTTTATTTTTGCAATTATGTATCCATGTAGTTGATAGAAGATATGTAAGGGTTTTTAGGGTCGCTGGATTCGAATCTGGAGACAGAATTTCGAAAAACAAAATGGCGGATGAGCTACTGACAAAGAGTTCCAAAAAATTGGGCTAATGTTTGCAATTCCATTTCAATTTGCTTGATATACGATATACAAGGGTTTAGGAGGTTGCTGAATTCGAATTCGAAATTTCAAAAAACAAAATGGCGAATGAGTTATAGGTTAATTAAATAAAACCGAGAAATACGAATTTCATTGTTCAAAAAAAAAAAAAAAAATACCAGTTGTCGCAAGGTTTTATTTCTCCAAAAAATTTATTTCGATTCTCATATTACCCTGAAAGGGATTTAGCCTAATTATTTAATGATAATAATAATAATAATAATAATAATAATAATAATAATACTAATAATAATAATAATAATAATAATAATAATATGATTTGAATGCTATAGGTAAGACACTCTAAAAATTCAAAACCAGATTATAACATTATTATAATCATAAATAGTTCTTATCTCAAAAATGATTTATCGAGTATAAAAAACTTTTTTAGTTTTACCTGGCTAAATGAGTTCGAAAAATTAAAAAAAAAACATATTTGCGCTGGATATGTCTAAATAATGTTTAAAATTTGTGATTGTAGAAAATAATAGATTTTTAAAAAACCAATGTAGAACGTCTAAAATGTGTATTAAAAAAAAGAAAGAATACCACGCGCCGACATTTGCATGAAAAATATTACGAAAATGTATCCGTTCAGTGTCGATATAGCACGAACTATACTTCCAATGTTAAGACAATCTCAAATAATATAATCCATGAAATTCCGAGTCTTTTATATTGTTAAGCAAAAGTTATTCAACTATAAAAGACTATATTAAGATAGTATTTGCATAAGATTGCGATTGAACAACTTTCATTCCTTGAAAATCACGATTTTTTTTTTTAACTTGTATAAAACCAAAAAGTGGATCACTGTGGACGTGAAAATTTTTTTCGTAGTTTGTAACTACATTAACTATCAGTAAATGCACTTTATTGCATGGGATCTCACGGGGCATTTTACTTATGCTATTTTTTCATCGATTTTCGTGCAAAAATAGTGTTGAAACATATTGATTATTGCTAATTCAATAATTGACTTCTTTGTTATTCAATCAACTTTCAATATTGTACGTACCTCGAGGAATTGAAGCCATTTTTCAAAATCATTATCAGTTAATATGGCTTATTTTGACTTCACTTCAAAGTTATTGTTGTGCTCTCGCGGCGCACGGCACAACACAACATTACATAAACACGAGTAACTATTTGACCTAACTTAAGATACATTTTGACTCTTGAAGCATCAGACTAGCCAACTTCATAAAATAATAGTCAATATCCCAAAAATTTTTTTGGGGCATTTGCCCAGCTATTCTCGACTCTACTACATAGTGCAGCCTAATGTACACCATTCATCACGATTTAGCAATATCCTTGAATAACCAACCAAATTCAGTGAATTTTAACAAAATATGGGGCGAACTTATTTTATATTGGACAGGCTCGTCCATGCTGATGTTACCGAATCGTTCAACGAGCATGTGCTCCTTTCTGAAGGATTTCCGGAAACGAATATTTTATCCTGTTCGATGCGTGTGTGAGAGGTGATTTTTAGCTCATGAGACTTTTGTCACCTGCTTCTCCCGAGCAAAAAATGTCTCATTCGCTAAATAATCAACTCACACACATATCGCAATGTTATATTTTGACAATGTTTCAAGAGTTGGGGAAATGCTCTTTTTTTCGGAAAAAATGCACTGTCATTTTTGTTCTATTTTTTATATTTATACGATAAATATATATCTCATACAAGTTTAGCTTTGTCAAAAGAGTTTTTTCATTTAATCGAAAAAATACGTGTAACCTAATATTTGCAAGCAACGAGAAACGATTTTATGACATTGGGATGCACAGTCTGCTCGATCTGAAACTAATACGCCCAAAAAAGTCTCTTTGAAGCCTAACTACACCTCCACGTTGGTAAGAGACGGAAAACGCTGAGGAAAATTGTCACTCCCAGTAGGCTAACGCAGCTCTAGCAAATTTTAGAATAAATCACAAAAAAAAGAGAAGTGAATCAGATAAAAGTTCTTAGGGTAACACTAAAATGCATCAAAATTATAATCGGATAGTGTAGAACAGAGGTGTCCAACGCTTGAGCAACGGTGTGAATAATTGTCACTCGTCCATCCCCTCTCTTACCACCTTGAATGCGTTTATGCGGTAAGCGCGATGTGGAAAGGGGAAACGAGAAGAGAATTCTCGGAGAAGCGCTCGAAGAAGAGGAAAAAGGAGAAGCATTCCAGCCTTGCGTTGGACACCCCTGGTGTAGAAAATTAGCGATCTTTATTTTACCATTGTTGTAATGACTCCAAGAATTTTGATTTGAATCACTACCTTAATTTCCTGTTCCTTTTTTTAAATATTTATTTTAACTAGAGTCATGAGTTATTCTTCTGATCAATTGTCAGTAACTGCAATTTTGAGTAATGATACGTTGAAAAATGCAATGCCTTGTTTTTTACCCTAAACTCCTCCGAATTTGTTAAATTATGAACATTATGAACATTACGAATATACATTTTTTTAATAGTTAGTAATATCGGGAAAGCTTATTCCCCGTATCTCAAATACATAGTTAAGTTTTCAACTAGAGAAGACCAGAAAAGACAAATTCTCCACAGGACCAGAAGCGGACTAAGAGCTTTCGGGGCCCAGGGCGGAACTGGTGTGGGCGCCCCTCAACTTTACTTTTGTAATCAAATTATCAGTAACGACGGGGTTAAGAAATAATAATTGATGATAATCATTGAGCTATTGATTTATTGGACACAAAAACATGGCATCTTTTCAATTGATAAAAATATTATTCCGTATTTTTATCATGTAAAAATACATGATAAAAACTACATGTGTAGTTCGCTACTGCACAGGACCGTTGATTTTTTAACAAAGTCAAGTAATTTTCAACAAAATAGTTTAATTTGTTACAACAAAGTTGAATTTCCAACACGAAAATATCAATTTTCAACAAAGAGGCTATTCTAAATAAAAAAGGGTAACTTTTCAACCATATTATTTTCAGCTTATCATAAGGCCTATTATTTAAGTTTCTATCAAAAGAGAGGAATTTTCAAGCTAAAAAAGCGAAGTTCCTACAAAACAGTGAAATTTCAACTCCAAAATATTGATTCTTAATCAAACAGCTGATTTTTAACCAAATAATTGAGCTTTCAACGTAAAAGATATTTTTTAACTAAAAAACAGGGATTTTTAACCCGTCAACTCAATTCCTATCTGAGCCATCGAAATTTTAAACAAAAAAGGTGTTTTTACAATAAAATTCTTCAATTTGAAGCTAAAAAGTATGTAATTTCTACCAGAAGAGAAAGACGAATCCAGGCTTTTATTGTAAGCCAAAAAGATGAATTTTCTGCAGACTAGTTGATTTTTCAACTCGAAGAATTTATTTCAAATGAAAGAGCTAATTTTCAACCAAATCGTTATACTTTCAACGGAACAGATATTTTGTTAACAAATAGTTGAATTTTCTACAAGAAAGGATGCTTTTTCAACAAAATGTTAGAATTTCAAACTAAAAAAAGTAAAATTTCTATCAAAAACAAAGAAATTTTCAAACCGAAGAGATACATTTTCTACAGAAGATTTGAATTTTTCATTTGCAAGAATGGATTCCAAATAGGAAAACAATATTTCTAAGCAGATTTTTGTACAAAAAAATTGATTTTCCAAACAAAAAAGATTGAAATTCAGCCCAAAATATCTGCATTATGAACTAATATAGCTGAATTTCAGAGAAAATATATGAACTTTTATCCTAAGAGGATCAATTTATAAACAAGGAGATTAATTTGTTACCACCGGATCAATTTTTTTCAATACATTAATTTTCTACCAAATAGTTGAATTTTGAACTAAAGGACAGAAGTTTCAAATAAAAATAAAACAATTAAATTTTCATTTTGAAAAATGACTTTCTAATATAAACGAATGTTCAACCGAAAAATACGGGTTTCTAAAGAAATATATTAATTTTCAAATGAATTGTTGAATTTCGAAACCAAAAAAATTAAATATCTATAAAAACTTGATTTTCAAATCCAAATATATAATTTTTTAACAAATGAGTTCATTTTCTACCAAACTGTTTAATATTCAATCGTAGAGTTGAATTTTCAACCAGAAAGTTGATTTTTTAATTCCAGAAATATGATTTTTCTGGGGTCCACATCAAGTCACATGCGGCGAGTCTCACCTGTGGCAATTCTCTTTGCGGCAAGTCTTATTTACGGCAAGCCTCCCTTGTGGCAAGTCTTATCTGCGGCAAGTCTCACCTGTGACAATGCTCTTTGCGGCAAGTCTCATTTGCGGCAAGCCTTCCTTGTGGCAAGTCTCATCTGCGGCAAGTCTCACCTGTGACAATGCTCTTTGCGGCAAGTCTCATTTGCGGCAAGCCTTCCTTGTGGCAAGTCTCATCTGCG
>WSXT02144959.1:0-10394 GCA_011762715.2 Neuroterus valhalla
ATGAAATTCAATTATCTATTTAATGGTTATAATGCGATCTCGATTTGAGTTTCATACTTCAGGCCTTCCCCTTGTTAATGTTTCCAGATACTCAGAAAAGTTTTATCACCCTGGCTTTTCCGGATCACCCCCGTTTTCTACCCTTGAGAAAAAAATCCAAAATCAAACAAAAAATGTGCCAGAATTCCCAGACGTGAAATTTATTAGCGAAAATGGTTTCATTTCTTGTTTTGAGATACCGAAAAAAGTTTAATCGGCCTGGTTCTTCCGGAACACCCTCGTTTTTCTAACCCTCAGATGAAGAAAAAAAAATTAACCAGGAAAATTCCGTAATTCCTAGGCCTATAATTTTGTAATTGAAAATGAACTCATTTAATGTTCTCAGATATCCAAAAAAGTTGCATCCCCCTGGCTTCCGGAACACTCCCGTTTTCTACCCCTTAAGATATAAAGGAATCCTTGAAATCAACTAGAAAAATTTCCCAATTCCTAGACCTCACATTTTATATTTCATATAGTCACGTTTGATGTTTAAGAGCATCAAAAGAAAAAGAATCATCCCCTGGGTTTTCTGGAATACCCCCTTTTCCTAACCCTAAGGTAAAAAAATCCGAAGAACAAAAGTGTGCCCGAATTCCGAAACCTAAAATTTTATAATTGAAAATGGTCGCTTTCAATGTTTTTAGATATCCAGAAAAGTGTCATCCTCCTAGCTTCCGGAAAACCCTCGTTTTCGACCCCTTAGATATAGAGGAATCCTTGAAATTAACTAAAAAAATGCCCAAATTTTCAGACCTCAAATTATATATTTGAAGAAAGTCGTGTTTGATGTTTTAGGGTTCTAAAAAGAGATCCATCCCCTAGGTCTTCCGGAACACCCCCTTAGCCAACCCCTGAGATAAAAAAATCCTCAAAGAACAAAAGTATGCCCAAATTCCCAGGCCTAAAATTTTATAATTGAAAATAGTTCTGTTGAATGTTTCAAGATACCAAAAAAAGTTTCATCACCCTAGGTCTTCCCGAAACCCTAGTTTTCTACCCCTGAGATCAACAAAAAAAAGTGAAACGAGAAAATGACCAAATTCCCAGACCTGAAATCGTATAATTGGAAACAGTACTTCAATTATTTTTTTTTGGAAATGCAACAATTCAAATACTGACATCTATTTTGGTTGGAAATTAATCTTTTTTGTAAAAAGGAAAATATTTGTTCAGAAATTTGGGCATTTCATGGATAATCACTCTTTTTTGTCGAAAGAAAAAATTCTTCTGAAGGAAATCTTTCTGGCTGGAAATTCGAATATTTGGTTCAATTCTGAACCACCCTGTGGAACAGTTTTTTATCTTTTCGGTCAGAAGAGCAACTATTTGGTCGAGAAATATTTATTTATTTTGGTTGTAGATTAAAATATTTCTATAAAAATTGGACTTTTGAGCTTGAAAATTGAACTCTTTTGTTGAAAATAAAATTATAATCGGTTCACTTTGATTATTTCGTTAAAATTTCAGTTGTTCGTTGAAAATTTGTCTTCCTGAATAAGAACTATACCTTGTGTTGAAAATTCATCACAGACTGCGTTACTTTTCGTAAAAGGCTGGGGGATGGTGTAAACTACGGTTGACAATGAGGGGCAATGAGGGGCAACGAGGGGTAAAAAGTAGCCAAAAATTACCAAGCAGTTCATTGACAGCCCTTATTCAGTAATTACTAATTGATTACAGTGATTTCGAAGGTTTCGAAAAATGATTGAAAAATTATTAAAATTATTCTCTAAATAATGCTTCAATTATTTATAATTTCACATGCGTGAACTAGGAATAATTTCTCTAATGAAAGCACAAAGCTGCGAGTGAGTGATTAAACAAAATCGTATATATACGATCGACTTTTATATTGCTAATAAACGCCCCGCGCTAATTAAAAATGAATAACTAATGACCGTGGAGCGGGGAAACATAATAAAATTAATTATGTATACGTATGTAATATGTATACATGGTGGAACAAGGGAAATCGATGAAATAACGTTGCGGTCATTCATTTAATTATTTTGGCTCGAACGTGTGCGCCAACCAACACTGCCATTCGAATGCATCGGTACGGCTGAACTCGTATTTGACGTACGGTCGGTGAGTATTTACTGGCACAATAATTATCGCGATTGATGAGGGCGGCCACATGAGCAGTCAGACCACAGAGCAAATTCTACTGGGACGATCCTACTATATGCGCAACAACAGTGGTGCTCAATTTAACCACTAGATGTTCTATTTGCAAAACAGTACCGTTTCCGGTCACGCAATCATTATTAATTCCTCAAGCGGATACCAAATTTTAACGAGAAAGTAATTGTTTAAAAGAAGAACGAATAAAAATTTCCTAAAGCCATTCCTAAGGGATTGGTAAGTTTTACAGAGAAATAGAGGGCCAAAAATGATGGATTTATATTTATTTATTATGAATTACTATTATACAAATATGTCGGAATTCTTCATGTTAGGATGTACGAAAAGTTCCTGTCTCTTATGGTATTGCAAATACGAACGATGTTTTTATTTTGAATTGATTCATCCTCCTCTTCGTCTCTTTCCCTCCCCTCTCTTTCACCCTTCCTGACTTTATTCTCTACCTCTCCTAGCAGAGCCGTGGAATACTTTTTCCATTCTATGATCTAAATATCCTGGTTTACCCTTTTCCTATCTTTATTCACTACTTCCCAAACCTCTTATCCTGATCTGGCCTTCTCCACCTCCCCTCCAAGCCTCCTATTTTCCTTCTCTTTCCTCTCATCACACATCTCTGTATATTCCTTCTTTTCCTTCCATATTCATTTCCACTACTTTTTCCTCTCCTCCATCTTCTTAGATCCTTCCTCACTTCCCTCTTTTTCTCTTCACATTCTTCATCCCATCCATTCCCGTTCCCCCTCCCACTAATTTCTTCCTTACTTGTTCCCTCTGATACTTTCTTTATTCCCCCTATCATTATTTTCATCTCTTCTTTACGTTTCCTTCTCCTATCTTCACATCCCTCACCTTCTCTTTTAATTTTCCTTCCCTTTCTATTTACCAGTTCCCTCTTCCTATTCTTCTTACCATAACTTCAGTACTTTCATCACCCTCTATCGTCAGTAATGATGGAAAGTGATCAGAATCTATATATCCTCTCACCTCTAGTTTCTTGACCTTCTCTGTTACCTCGCCGTCTACTATCACATAGTCAGTGACAATAGATCAATGACCTCCCAAACGTTTCTATTCACTTTCTTATGTCCCTTTGTATTTCAGTTCCTGACAAACCATCACATTTCCTCTAAGCACTTTAGCAATTACTTTCCTCTCCTATTAAGTATCTTCTCTTTGGATTTCCTTATTCGCTCTTCCACCTACTCCCTACTCCCTTCTACCATTATTTCTTAACTTTCTACCTTCATCACTCTCCTACCCTTCTCTACCACATATCCCTTACTTATTCTCATCACCATTTCTTCCATTTCTCTGCCTTTACTATTTTTCCTCTTTGCTTTTTGAATCTGCCAACCGTTCTCCGTTCTCTAGCTTCCTAAAATCCCCTCATCTGATCCTCTCCCTGTCCTTTCACCATCAAAATTCTTCCCACGTTCTCTGTCCAGCTTCGTTTCTCTTCCATTCCTCTCATACATTCTTCCCATACATGTTCCCATGTTTCTTCTCCCCATTTACATATTCTGCACTTTCTTTTTTCCTTTTCCTCCAAATAAATTGCTTCCCTGACCTCGTTCCACAATCTAAATCTTGCTATTCTCGTACATTTCTTTTCCCCTACCCCTTTTCCAAATACTTCAGTAATCCTTTCTTGTTTATTATCTTATACCATTCATTGTATTCCGATTCCCATAATCCTTGAGCTCCTCTTCTTTGCCTTTTTCAAAATCGGTACCACTACTCCTTCTTTCCGTGTCTCTGGCCAATCCTCTCTCATCCTTACCCTATTGCACATTATCCACGCCCATTCCTTTATTTCATTGTCCCCAAATTTCTATACTTTATTTGGAATCTCATCCAGACCTGGAGCTTTCTCCTCTTCCATTATTCCTAAAACATTGATTATTTCTTCTCTTGCTACGTTATGTCCTTTTCCTCGTCTCTTTCTCTTCCCTCTCTTCCGCCCTTACTTACTTTATACTTTACCCTTCCTTGCAGATTCATGAATTACTTTTTCCATTCTACCATCTCTATATCCTGGTTCACCCTCTTCCCCCTTTCCCTATCTTTAATAACTACTTTCCGAACCTCTTTTTCTGTTCTAGCCTTTTTCGCCTCTTCCTCAAACCTCCTATTTTCCTCCTCTTTTTTTCTTATCACACATCTCAGTATATTTCTTCTTTATTCATCTCCGCTACTTTTTCTTATCCTCCATCTCCTTAGTTCCTTTTTCACTTCCTTCTCTCTACATTCCTCATTCCATCCATTCCTGTTCTCTCTCCCAATAACTTCTTTCTTACTTCTTTTATTTAACGCTCTTTTTATTTTTCCTATAATTATATCTATCGCTTTATTAACATTTCCTTTGCCCATTTTTACATCCTTTAGCTTCTTTTTTATTTGCTCTTTTCCTTCTATTGACCACTCCCCTCTTCCTGTTCTTTTTGCCTTTACTTCCTTTTTAACTGTATCTTTTATACTCTTATACCCTTCTTACCTCAGAATTAATAGGAAGTGATATATACATATTCTTCTACCTCTAGTTTCTTGACCTACTCTGCTACCTCGTTATCTACTATCGCATAGTCAATGACCGTTCCCTTTCCACATGTGTATTCACTATCTCATCCCTGCTCTATATTTCCGTTCGTGACAAACCATCCCATTCCTTCCAAGCAGTTTAACAATTTCTTCCCCTTCCCATTCAGTACCTTGTCTTTGGATTCGCTTCTGCGCTCTTCTACCCATTCTCTTCCATCTTTATCTCCTGTTCTTGCAGTAGAATTTCCTCCTATTCGAAGCTTAATCCCATCTTCATTTCCTTCCATCAGCCATTTTGTCTCTTCAGGTTTCTTCTATTCTTCCCTGCTAGTTATTCCTTCCTTATTCCGATCAATATTCCTCCCATTGCTCTACATTTCCTGTTCCCTCTCATTGCATTTTGAACCTGCCAACTTTCACCTCTTGGTATCCTTCCCCTCACTTTTTTCTATCCCTCTTCATCTTGTCACGTTTCCATCATTACTACCACCTCCCACCGTTCCAAATTTCTCATAAATTCTCTATCTTTTTTCTCCAATCCTGCTACATTCCAGTAACATATTTTCCATTCACCCACCTCTTCCTTTCCTCTCTACTATTTCTTATCGCCTCCCTCTTCCCTTCCTTTTTGATTCATTCCCCCAAATGTTCTGCCTCTTTATCCCAATCTCACCAAATATCTCGTATTTTTATTTTCCCATACTTTACCCAGGTTTTGTTTCCGTTCCTCTTCTCCTCTTTTGCTATTTTCCTTAACTTATACTGCATATTATTTTGTTCCCGTGTCCAATCATCTTCTATTCTCTGTTCACTTCCATAAAATTGCCATTTCTTCAACATAACCTCCGTTTTATCTCCCCTATTCTTCAATTTCACATCATCTCTTCCTATACTTTTCACTTCACTTCTTCTACCAGTACGTTCGGATTTATCCTATCTAGAACTTCTTGTACACCCTTCTTCAAATTTCGCCTCTCCAAAATCATACCTTTTATCACTATCCTGTTTCTTCCTTCCCCTCACTCTTTTCTATTCTTCTCTCTATTTATCTCAATCTTTCCTTATTCTCCTTCTTCTTCTCCGTCTCCCCTTTTTAACTTGCTGGATTGCGCTTTGTATTTTTTATATCCTACTTTCCAATTCCTCTACTCTTTTCTTTGGCTTTTCCTGCTTCTCTAGTTGTTCCTCTAGGCTCTGCATCCTTTTCTACAAGCTTCTCTCACTTTCTCCCATTTTTCCATGTCCCTCCTTAGTTCCTCCATTTCCCGTCTTATCTCCTGTTTTATTTCTTCCCCCCGTTCCTCCTGTCACTTTTCCTGCATTTCCATTACCTCTATCATCATTTTGCGTATTTCTTCAAAATTTGAGTCTTTGGACGCCCGCCAGCCTCATCTCTTCTGGCATCCATCCTCGCAGTGATACTGCTTTGTTCCTCGGTGGTGCCCTCACCATTTTCGGGGTTTTTAGGGTCGCTCCTACTTCTTCTGTTCCCTCACTGTTCCTTTTCCCTCTTTCCCGTTTAATAAAACTTTCGATAGATCCCAAACTTCTCGCTCTTAACTTCTCCCTTTCTAATGTTTTCCTATATTTCCCCCTAGCCTTCCTTTTTTTTCTCCGTTTTTTTCAAAAACCTCACTTGCGAAGTCCCTTTCTGCCTACACAAACTGTTTCGTCACTCTGAACTAAATGCAGTTTCTCAATAACACAAATCTGTCTCAATCGTGAAAAATATCCACACCTCAACTCTCCCCTTTCACGCACCTTTTACCCTCTCACTCATTAACCCCCGGAACACACTTTTTACACCCACTCGACTCAACTTCGACAAAAATCCAACAAAAACATCTCACCAAACGTGCACTGTGTCTCTTAACATTCACGCCTGAAAGGGAAGTCCTTGTTTCGTTGTCAAAGGTTATATAATATTGTTGGGAATGGTTACTACTATTTGTTGATTTCAAGGTATAGTGTTTTTTCTTGTGAGTTCAGGAGTGAGGTTATATTCGTATATCAATATTCAAATAATCGTTGGTAATGGTATATCAATTGATGTTTGGGTGTACCTTCTTACTTATTATTTATCTAGATATCTAGATAGCACAAAATTACACAAGCGAAGCATGAAATGACGGAGGCAACTGCTGTCAGAGTGTCAGCTGTTGTATTATCGGTAGAAATAGAGCATCTTTGCGCATCAGAGCATGCGCAGTGAGTTCAGGCAGGAGCAGCCGATACTGAAGTTTGGCGGGAACTTCGAAAAATTAAAATACTACATACTATCATCATTAAATAAAATTTCCAAGATAAATAAAACTATCAACTTGCCCTATCCTCTCATCATTCAAGACAATGTTTTCAACTCTTTTCTCACCACATCTCTCATTATTCCGCAGATAAAAAGGCAAACCGATTTAGAATCGATTAATTCCGATTAACCCCAATTCTAATACACTAGGACACTAGAAGTATAAAAAAAACATAAGTGGGGAGAATGATTCTCGCGTGCAGATTTGACAAAGGGTCGACCCTGGACGAAGAGGTTAGGATAAGCCGTCCGGATTGCCAGACAGCTTTTCAATTCCCCTCGTCGGTGAACGTGTCGAGTGGGACGATCCGTATTTTGTGCCAACCCCAGGACCTGAAATACACTCACATTTACAGAGCCATACATATATGAACCATCGGCTTCGAGTTAAACCTAGTTACCGCACTACAACCGGGATACAACTGTATTGCGGTAACTAAGTAATCCCCGAACGTTATTTGCAGTTATTTATCGGTCCACTGGACCTACGAGGGTATTTTCATTTTTGCGACATCTGTATTCCTTTCTCGAGATGGAAACATAAATCTCGGCAGAATTTTTTGAGAGAGGTTCTCGAGGGAATGCCTCTTTCATTATTGAATAAGGTCAAGATCAATTTATTTTTTGAGTGAGACTTTTATAGGTGCGTTGTGAACTGGCGGAACGGTGACGCTGAGCAGTGTAACGGTGACGCTCGAGTGTTCTGAAGAAACTTTCAGATGCCTGCGATTTCTGAAGAATTCAAAGAAAGTTCGGAATCAAGAGATGTTTTTTTTTCGAGACCGTGGCTACGTGTACCAAAATTTCGGTACCAATAGACGTATCAAGGTTCTTGGTTCTTATCTATTTCTTAACAGTTGAGTTCGGGGATAATCCAAATTGTGTCTTCTTTTTTCTTCGACTGTTGTTTTAAGTATTTTCTTCGATCTCACTGACCAATAGATACAAAATAAGAAAAAAACCGTGTAAGTTGTTTTAAAACTGTTTCTTGGATTTCAAATTTGAAGGTAATTTATTCGATCTTATTCGAAAAATGAGGAACGGTTTGAAAAAATCTTACATAGTTTTTTCTTTTATTCCCTATTTATTGGAGAGTAGGACCGAAAAGTCAAAAACGTTATTTATTCGTTTTTATTCGAAAAACAAAAAACGGTTCAAAAAAAACTTACATGGTTTTAATTTTTGTATGTTTTTAAAGAAGCATTTAAATTTATGAAATTGAAGTTTGCAACGTTTATGGTTAATGAAAAAATAGAAAATGTTCTCACTAAAAATCTAATCTCAAAAATCGATAAAAAAATTATAAAATGTGTTCAAAACTTCTTACCTAAAATCTTAAACAAGGCTATTCACTGTTTTTCCCGGCAGCTAAGGGGATGAAACTGATTTTACAGTTATTTGGCATCAAAATCTAATAAATTCATGCGTTAGCTTTAGGTAAGAACATTTTTCACTTTTTCGTTTGACATAAACGTTGCAAACTTCAGTTTCGTTATAGATTTTGAAGAATAAAATTCTTGAAGCGTAAGCTTCTTATGGAGTGTTACGACTGATTCCGTACAGCAGGCGGCGCCGACACTTTTTCTCACGACAAAAGATCCCTCCTTTTCCTGTTCTCCTCTTCTTCTCTCAACTCTCTTCCTGTCTTCTTTTCTTCTTCTTCTTCTAACTCTCTTCTTCTCTTTCACTGTTCTCCCCTTCTTCTTTATTTCTCTCCTTCTCCTTCCTACTTCTTTTCTTATATTTATTCTCCTCTTATTCTCTTTACTCCCTTCTTCTCCTTCTCTCATTCCCTTAACTTCCTATTTCTCTCCTCCTCTTCTTCTCATCTTCTCTCAACTCTCTTCTTATATTTTCTGCTCTCCCCCTAACTCTCTTATTTTCTTCTACTCTCTTCTTTTCTGTTCCTCTTCTTCTCTCCTCCTCTTTTTTCCTTCAACTCCCTTTTTTCTGTTCCTGTTCTTCTCTTCTTCTCATTTTCTCCTAACTCTCTCCTTATCTTTTCTCTTCTCCTCTTATTTCTCTTCTTCGCTTCCTCTTTCCTTCACGTTTCATATCCCTCTTGTAGCTCTCTTGTTCTCCCAACTCTCTTCCTCTCTTCTTCTCTTCTACTGTTCTTCTCTTTTTTTCCTTTTCTCTTCTTCTTTTTTACACTTCTTCTCTTCTCCTCTATTCCTCTCCTTCTCTTCTCCGCTTTTCCTCTTAACTCTCTCATCCTTTTCTCCCAATAACTCTCTTCTTCTCTTTTTTCTTCTTTTTTCTATCTTTACTTTATCTCTTAACTCTCTACTTCTTTTTTTCTCTTAGCTCTCTTCTTCTCTCAACTCTCGTCTCCTCTTTTTCCTTTCTTCCCTTCTTCTATCTTCCTCTTCTTCTCTTGTTCTCTCTTCTACTTCTTCCCTATTTCTCTTCGTCTCTTCTCCACTTCTTCTCTCAACTCTCTGCTCCTCTCCTTCCCTTTACATTTTTCTTCTCTTCTACTCCTAACTCTTTTTTTTTCTTTTTCTCTTCTTCTTTCTTCCACTTCTCCTTTTCTCCTCTATTCCTCTCCTTCTCTTCTCCTCTTTTCCTCTTAACTCTCTCATCCTCTTCTTCCAATAACTCTTTTCTTTTTTTCTTCTCATAACTCTCTTCTTTTCTTCTTCTTCTTCTCTTCCTATCTTCACTTTTTCTCTCAACTTTCTACTTCATTTTTCTCTTAGCGCTTATCTTCTCCCAACTCTCTTCTCCTCTTTTTCCTTTCTTCTCTTCTTCTCTTCTTCTCTTGATCTCTTTTCTACGTCTTCCCTTTTCCTCTCCTGCTCTTCTCCACTTCTACTCTCAACTCTCTTCTCCTCTCCTTCCCTTAACAGTTTTCTTCTATTCTACCCTTAACTCCTTTCTTCTCTTTTTCTCTTTGTCTCTCCTTCTCTCTTCGTCTTACCAAAACTCTCGTTCTTGCATCTAATTTTTTGGAATCTTTCGAAATTCAGTTATTCAATTTTTTCTGAAATATTTTAAAATCCAGTGACATCTTTCAAAATATTTCGATACTCCTTAGAATCTCTTGAAATTCCTAATTATCTTTGTAATCTGTTATAATATTTATTAAATCTCCAGGATCCCTAAAAACCCATAGAATAAGTTCTGTATCTCTTGGAATCTCTTTTCAATTCTCTGAAATCCCTTAATGTATTTCGAAATATTATGAAATCTTTCAAAGTGATTTTAAATCCCGCAAATATCATAACTATAACTGTTGTTATTCTAATAAATTTTTTAGAATCCTTCGAAATCTCGTGAATGTATTCAAAATATTCCAAAATTTCATAAAATCCACTGAAATTCCTTGAAATCTTTCAAAATATTCCAAAATTTCATAAAA
>WSXT02144970.1:0-10394 GCA_011762715.2 Neuroterus valhalla
TTTTTTTTCGTTTTCCTTTTGGCCGCCCTGGCTGGGGGGGGGGGGGGGGGGGCGGGCGGCATTGTTCGAGTTGCTTTCATTCCAAAAAATTCTGTTATTATATGTGGAACAATAAAATGTCTGTTTGGTCAAGAGAAGAATTAACTTTTTGTGTAAGAAGCGTGCCATCATTACATCTTGAATCAAAATGTATGAAACGCAGAAACATCCATCACCAACTAAAATTATTTCAAAAAATCGATATTGTTCAGGGATCGTAACATATTTTCAAACATGGAAATGCGAAACATTGCGCTAATCGTCATTTATTTATTCCCATATGTTACACGATTCGATTTACTAGATTCGGAGAAATCTGTTCCCACCCTGTTAAATTTTTAAATTATTATTGGTGGACAACTGTAATATATTTCTCAACAGAAAAAAGAAAGAAAAACACTGCGCTTATATTCGTTTCTTTTTACCATATTTTTCAGTAGTTACCGTGGCACCATATGGAAATTTCAATTTGAAAAGTTTTTGTTGCACTTTCCATATTGAACCTGTTTCTTCGAAAATATAGAAAATTTATAAATAGCATCAATAGTTATCATGAGCATGTAATAATACATAAGATACACTTACTACCAGAATTATACAATGCCACGCAAGCAAAAAATATAATGGTGACTCCCATTGTTCCTCGACACCAGTAGAGAAAATGATAAAAAACTCGGGACAAATAACAGACGAATTCCGTGAAGGCCGGCCGCTTATACAGATAATTTATTTCACAATTAAGTGGAGGGGAATGATTATCGACCTTGAAACCTTCTCTATATCTAGATTCATCACTTAGAAAACCTTCCGGAATATTTGTGTAAATGACATTTGAGTAAGGCCACGTCAACTGTGCCCATGAAATGTTGGTGATTTTCTGAAAAGTGACTACAATTGGAAAATTTATGAATAATAACATTACCAAAAAAACAGTTCGAACCGTTTTTCAGAAAAACCCACCGTTTCATTATTTTTAATTATAATGATTTTTGCAACTTTTCATAGAAAAATTGATAACTTACGACTCGTTTGCAATAATCGAATGAAATTTGAATGGGAGTTGTTGCATTTACAATTCCAAGTTGATGATACTGGCGAGTATGTTTAACCATAGGAACGTTATTATAACGATTTTTAAACTTTTCGTCGTGCAAATCATGTTCTGCTTGGGAACTGAAATCGAAATCTAAGTTTTCAAAAAAATCTTTCGCCCATTCGTAGAGTTTTAGGGGGGTATTTATGGGATGTCCCTCAATACGCTACAAACTTGAGCCATAAGCATGCCTTTTTTACAACGTGCATAAACAGATGACGATCGCGTCGATCGCTCTGCCCGCGCCGTTCGAGGCGACAATTATTACGCGGCGCCCGCGACAAAAACTTTTTTTTAATGCTTTCAAAGTTAGAATTACAAATTTTTTTTTGAGAACGGGGTAAAGTGTTCATACTACATTGTGTTAAATTTTCACTGCGATCGGAGGCCAAGATAAAGCCAAAAGTTCAATTTTTATTATTAATATTTTGTTGTTCCGGCAACATAAAAGGTAAAACCCGATGAAAACAATACCAAGTAAAACATTAAAATAATCCACTCAGCGATATCCTTACACGGGCCAATTAGTATCCAAACTGTCCGTTCCAGGCTTTACAGATAGATAAACATTTATTCTTCAGCCTACTGTCCTTGAAGAATTGACTTGCTTACGCCAACATGTTTTACGAAATTTTTTACATCAAATACTTAATTCTGACATCCGCCCACACTTCATACAATATCATCCCTCCATATTTTATTTCTATAACCACTCGCTCTCTCGCTATCATTTCCTTGCCTTCCTCACTTCACCTTGCGCGCATTTTCTTGCAGTTCGCTGGCTTCGCTTCGACAAATTCTGCCTCCGCGGTTCCTACCGATTTCTTATCTTCTATGCCTTATTTGCTATTCCTCATATACTAGTTACATTATTCACATGTCCCTTACACCTACTCCTTCTCGTTCTTACACACCTATATCCATTTGTCCTCCTCCTCCTCCTTCCTTCTCTTCTCCTCCATCCCATCCAACACCCCCTTTGCCCATGTAATCGCTCTTTTCTCCACTCTTTCATGCAGAATTATCTCCATGCTCATTCCACTCCTTACCACCTCCTCGTATTCTTCCAGTGTTCCATCTTTGCATACCCTCTTCTACACAACTTGCACATTCTCTTCTCCTCCGGAAGCCAGAACCTATCAGCACCCTCCATGCTTCCACATCTGATTCTCGCTATTATCTCTCTTCCTATCTTTACAGCCCTTATTTGCACCCTCTGCCCTTACTACCTTGGTTCATTCCTTCTGTGATAACCTCCCTGATCCCCGTTATAATCCCCCGACTAGCCCCAACTTTCTTCATTAACCTGACCGCCTCTTGGAGTCCCCACATAAACCCTCTTGGAGGCCTTGGTTCTATTCTGCCCCACTCCTCGCTCTCTACCCACGTTTCTACGAGTCCAATAACATCTAATCCCTGCACAAACCTCCAAAAGTCCTCCTCCTTCTTTCTTATTCCTGATACATTCCTAAAGAGCACCTTCATCACTCCGCCACCCTGCTGTTCCTGCACCCCTCACCCCCTATTTCCTACGAAATAAGTCCCTCTGCGCTCCTATCAACTCTTTTATTCCTCATCCAAAACCAGCATTTTCTCCTCTATTTTTATTTTCTGATATCCTACCTTCGTCACTCTCCCTTCACTCCTCTCCTCTCTAGCTCTGTCATTCAGTAGCTTGGGAATTTCTTCCTCTTCCCGCGTCAGATCGTGATCGATGAACACCTTCTTATCCCTAATCCTGCTTTTGCTTCGCATCATCGCCAACTTATCTTGCCAGTTCTCCAACTCTACAACCGCTAATTCATTCCTGTTTTTTTCTCTAGCCTCAATTTAGTCCCCTTTTCCCTGAAACTCCTTTATACTCTGTAGAAGCGCTTCCACTCCCTCGCCTTCTTCTCCACTTCTCAACTTTAGCCCTCTTATCAGGATATTATTTCTACTGTCCTCCTTCTCTCTCCTCTCCATTCTTAACTTCATTGCCGTTATTCTTTCTGACGTCTCCACCTTCTCCTTCTCGTACCCACGCCCTCCTACTTTCCCTTCAATCATACTCTATACCTTGTTCCGTATACTCTCCCGCTCTCCTTCCGCTCTGCGACCTTCTCTCATATCAGACCTACCCTCTACCTCCCCAAACCTTCTGTCTGTCCTTAACATCCATGCCCTCGTATCCCCCCTGATCTGTTTCATCTCATCTCTTTCCTTCCTCACCAACGCGGCCACTGTCTCAGCAATTCTTACTTTTTCTCTCAGATCTTTTATCTCTCTTTCCCATTCCTCTTCTCTTATCCCTACGTCCTTTCTCATACAATTCACTCCCTCCCCAAGCGCCTTACTTTCTGAAATTAGAAACATTACAGTCTCTCTATCCAGCTGCTCTCCCATTTTTGTAGGTGCTTTGCGGTTTCTACCGCTTTTCCTGTCTGAAGTTTCTTGCCTTCACGTCCCCCCCCCCCCATCAAGCCTTTTCCTACTCCTTCGTGTACCGCTAGAAAGCAATCTAAGTGTCAAGTGGACAGATTCCTTTCCCGCCTGCCTCGCTCCCAGCGCTCTCGTTGTTAACCTCAGCCTAAACTTTGCCTACTCTTCTTCCGGTAAGGAAGACTACTACCACTGCGGAGACTGCCTACTGCATCCAAAAGATGTCTCTGTACGCCGCTCCCGCTCTACTGCAATATCCCTTTATTTACCTATTTGCCTCTTTCCCTTTATTACTCTACCCTAACAAGCACTTGAATACACCAATCTTTCTTCCTAACACTGGTATTGTCTTCCTTGCTACCCTCACCAACTCAATTCTTCACGAGACGATTTAACTTTCTTCTTGTCCATCTAACCTCACTTTTCTATTTCAAACGATTTCAACCCCCCTTCACCTCGAAAACTACTTCTTCTACCCTCAACACACCTTTCGCACTCTTACTCAACCCCTGCTCTTCCAACCTGACCCTGTATTCACACCTTCAACACAAGTTTCGTGAAACTTTTCCACAACCTATCAACTAGCACACTTCACTACCGCCACCAACATGCAAGTTCGTTTCAGGCTTTACACTTTTTCTTACAGACAATTTCTCTCCAAACGTCCCTATCCTGGCATACATCTCTTGCTTTTTTCACATCCATGCATCTTTTCATACAAGCCCTCAGGTTTCTACGGCTCTTTATATTTTCCTCTTAACGGTCACATTCCATACATTCCTTCTTCAGTCTACCTCTGGGTACGCTACCATTCACCTTACCTAGATAAACTTGCATTGTTATTCGTTCGTCATCAGTTCTCTCAACTTGACAAAACGATCTCAGCGAATTTCTTTTACTCCTGTCAAACAACGTTTCTTCTTCACCACATTCTTTGAAAACCCGCTCATTACTCATTTTGTCCATTAGAGTTTTACCGCACATATTACGCAGAAAATGCATACCGATCGCGTTGAGTTTACTCTCGTCCTTTTCTTGATACGACTAAGTCTCGCTAACGTAAAGAACAGTTGGTGGTTGCACAGAATTATATATCGCAATCTAAGCTTTATTTGTTACATTTTTACTTCAAGTAATAACCCGTACAAAGCCAATAGTCTTTCTACCATTATTTATACGTCTGGACATCTCTGCATCTATCTTCCCGTCAGAATTAAATGAAATTCCAAGACATTGAAATGAAACAAATTTCATAGTTTGTGGTTCAGCTTCCAAACAATAAATTAAAACGGAAAACAGTTAAATCCTCAATCGGGACAGATTATTTTTAACAAAAATTTGTAGTTCAAAAGGTAGCAGGACACGTGCCCTACTTAACAGTTGAACATTCAATAAATGAGTTGCTTCCTGCCGAAAAAAACCTCAACGGAATTAAATTCCTTCAAACGGGAAAATGTATTCTCAGAGAAAAAGAATTCTATTTAATTGGCCAAATTTTATACAGAAAACATTTAATCTCCAACCAAATGATAGAAACTTCGGACATAAAATATTAAGTTCCGAATGAACTGTTCGGTTTGGTCGAATGTAAAAACTTCTCAATTAAATTGTTAAACTATCTACGAAGAAGATTAATCTATCGCCAGAAAATATCAAACTCCATCCGGAAAACAGGAATCTTCAAACAGAAGAAGAATTGTTTCATTCTCGATTCAGGAAGAAATCGAATAGAAAGAAGATCAATTCACATGAAATAATGTAAAAATTAATGCTCGATCCACAAAACATTCACAGTATAAAATTGATGTCCATCAAATTCAAGCAGATAAAAAATTTTAAACTAAAGAGTCGAAGTTCTAGTCGAAAGAAAAGGAGAATGCACCAGGTCCCGCTAAAAGTTAAGTAGTAAGAATGATCAATTAATGCATCATTAGATTTGTATTTATATTTTCGTTTTCAAAAAAAGAGGAGATCTTTTGACTGAACCAATTAATTGCCTCACTTTTTTATTTCAACTTGCAGAATTCACATCATCAGATAATGTTCTGATGAGGAACTACTGACATCGTTCTAATCAATTGGGATTAATAGAAATGGAAGTTTTCAATTATTTTTTTCGATTTTGCAGTTTTTCGATTTTCGGAAAATTTGAAAATTGCTCCAAAAATTCTTGAAGAATTCAGGTGGATTCTTTGTTTGATTCTAACGTTTGATCTTCGATGAGTATGTGAGCCTGCATTGCTCGTCTCTGCAGTTAAGTAGCCGGTAAAAACTCAAATTTCACAACATTCATCGCAAGAATTTCCCTTCAAAACCCTTATTCGGAACTTGTAGAAGGTCGTCTCAAGGAAATGTTTATATAAAGATACGTGAAGGCGCGTGAAGGCGATACGCCGTGCGAGCGATTGGTGACCCGACGAGTGACAGGGTCATGTGCTTCAGCACATAGCGACAAAACAACGATATTCCTCGTCACATTGAATAGTATTATTAAGTTTCATCTATTAAAACCGCTATATCAACGTGAAAAAATAAAACTGGTTGCTAGTTGCGGGCTTTGTTACTGCGAAACGTTTGACTGAAATTAGATTTTTTTTATTGGATTGAAAAAATGTCGAAAAAGAGAGGCACAAAAAGGAAACATTCTAAATTGACTGATGAATAATCCGATTCTAAACAAAATGAATAGAATGTTCTAATATCTAATCCACATGACTCTGGTCTGATGGAGATATTTCGTAAGTGGGGATAGTCCTGAATCAGAATTGTCTTATGACGACGATTCTGAATCAGAAATCGGTGTACCAAATGTTTCATACAAATCTATTTTTGATATTTACACAGAAAAGCAAAAACTATTAGAGCCTGATCATACTTTTGAATGGTTTGAAGGAGAAAAAGTTTACTCTGATAATTTGACAGATCAATTATTATTGACTGATGCCGTAAAGCAAAAAATGTCTTCGCTGTCATGCTTGGAAATATTTGAACTGTTTATCTGGAATGAAATGAAAAATTATATCGTTCAATCCGGTGGAGAAAGTCGCCTGCAATTATCTCTAAAGGAACTCAACACAATCGTAGCTATATTATTATAATCATCTTACCACATGCGAAAGAACCTAAGAGAGTATTGGGAAACCGATCCTCTCGTAAACTGCTCTGCTGTTTCTTCAGCGATGATTCGCGATAGATTTACCGAAATAAAATCGAAAACAAAATATTCAAAACCAACTGATGATGATCATGATGATAGGGCATGGAAAGTATGCCATATCTTGGAATTATCCAGGAACATTATTCAACAATTTTGATTTTTTTCGACTGCTCTTTCTATTGACGGAATGATGGTCCGATTTTTTGGTCGCACATGCCTTTAGCAATATTTACCTTCTAAACCTGATCGTTACGGGATCAAGCTCTGGGCCTTGTTCGGAACAAATGGATATTTATTTAACGTTGATTTTTTACATGTTTACCTATCATGTCTGGTTTTTTCGTACTTATTGGCAATCATTTATAAAAATAAGACATATCCTTTGTCTTCTGATTTCCTTATCGTTTGATTTTGAATGGTTTGATTTGCTAGATATTCTCATTGCTGAACATCATGACTAATACATACAGTTGTTTGGACCTTCAAAACCGAAGCATCTTTTCATGCTACATTATTCGCATATTCTAAAAATGATGGGACCTTTACTACACGTTCAGGCAATACGAGGAGAAGCTAAGCGTAGGAAAAGGAAAATTGACTGCGAATTCCGTCTCGACGAGAGTCAATATTTGCAAAACTATAGCAATAAAACAGCAATTCATGCTTTCCAATCGAATTCTCTCGAACATTGGTTTCGATTCTGAGTTAACCAGTAGCTGTTTGAAAGAGTTCAGTGCAGAATTTGCGATTACATTAACAAGTCTACGTAACCACATAGCAGATGATTATCTTGAGGCTGATGCGGTAAAAATTTATAATACGCAATATAAATGTAAATCTGTTATCAGTATTGATGGAGACGATGGGTTCCCAAAATTTGCTCAAATTAAAGAAATCTAAATTTCCTGCAAAGGCAATGATATTTGATTTTGCTGTAATGCTTCTCAAACTGTAGCTTTTTGGGCTCATATTTTCGCATATGAAGTTAGAAAAACATCAAAAACAATTTTCGTTAAACAATCAGAGTTAGTGAATCATCGACCAGTTCTCATATATGAACACTCTGAAAAGGTTTTCATTGTTACGAAAATTTCATTCTAGTAAAAGATGTTCATCAAAGAAGTTGTCAACTTCCTTATCATATTTACGTTTTTCATTATATTTATAGTAATAAAAATTACTACCTCTGGTATTTAAATATATTTTTTTGTACTTCTTTCAAAAATTTGTAGATCGAAGGAATTTGACTCTCCTAATCTGAAATAATATAAAATCCTATTAATTGAATAGTACTCTTACCTTAGGCAACAGATGTATAGCAACAAAATAAATTCGCAAGAAATGTTTTCTTACCATTTCAATTTTTCACAGTTCTACTATGCATCCTTGGTTAGAATTGATTGATAACAAAATTTTCATTATTTGATTAGGATGGTTTTATACTTATTTATATTCATAGAGTTGATTTTCTTCTTCCTATCAATTTCAGAAAATAATCTTCAAGAATAGATTTGACTATTAAAGATGACCGTTTTAATTAATTGAGATATTCGAATTGACTCTAAAAAATCAGATGGACAATCTGAGAAGGACGAGTCTCAGAAGGCCGAGTCGGCCATATTATGATGACCAAGTCGACTATCCGGGATGGTCGAGTCGACCCTCTAAGAAGGCCGAACCGAAACTCTCGTTTCGGCCCTCTGGAAGGCTGTCCCATATTCAGCCGTAAGAGATAATAGTCAATCTGGATCCCTAGATGGTTGGACTAGCCCTCCATTTTTCTCCGTGTTTCTGTAGATTCTTATTTTTGAGACCTTGTGTGAAGCCAAGTGTACTGGGGTTGTCCCAACGTGGAAAAACTGGTTTCACTTCATTCTCAGTGTTAATGTTATGAATAATTCCTCAAATATTACTTCGTTGTTATCCTCGTGCCAAAATTAGAACGGACTGGACACGACTTCTTCACTCAACCTCCTAGTCCTGGAAAGGAAAGGTAATTACTATGCCCTTGACTACGTTAGTACCTCGAAAGAAGACCCTGGGCATGATGATTATCGCCCTCGATATTTATGCCTGGGCCACCAAGCTGCCCGGTTTTGAAACGCGCGAGTGTCATGTATGGCTTCCAAAAGAAAAGAGGCATCCGGACTAACACCATGGGTGGCTCCTTAATTTATTTCTACTTGGGTAATGGTTCTTCAAATGAAATCAAATCGGTTGACTGTCAAAGGAGAGAGTTTTGAACTCCACCCTTAAGTGACTTTGTTACCACTATAGTTAGAAAAAAGAAGAAACTAGCCACATTTGCTGTTCAGAAGAGATCTGCTTTACATTAGGTACTGAAAGCTCAAGAATAATTGCCCCTCCACTCAATTGTGAAATAAATTATGTAACCGGCCGGCCTTCATGAAATTCGACATTTATTTGTCCCGAGATTTTTATTATTTTCTGTTCTAGTACCAAGGAACAAAGGGAATCGCCATTATATTTTTTGATTGCGCGGCATCGTATAATTCTGGCAGTAATTGTTTACAATTTTTATATTTTTTTAGAAATAGGTTACATCTAAATGTGCAATATAGAATCGTTCGAATTCAAATTTCCATATGATGCCACGTTGACTACTGCAACATATAAAAAAAACAAATTATCATAAGCACAGCGTTCTTTTTTCTCTTATGCTTAGAAATATGTTGCGGTTTTTTTCACTACATTTATTGAAAAATGTTCCCGGTTGGAAATAGACCCCTTCAAATCTTATAAATCATGGTCGGAAATAAGATGATTGCACCTTGAGATAGTCAGATATGCATATTACACATAACAATGATCTTTATCTGGAATTTTTCTTCAGCTTGAAAAAAATGTGAATCATTATTAACTGAACAATTTAAGTTGACGATGAATTTTTCTACTTTTTGTACATTTTGCTTCAAAGCTTGATGATGGCACCTAAAAACTGTTTATTATGCTTAGTACACGAAAAATAAATTTTCTTACAGATTTGACCGATGAATGAATAATATATAATTTATATCTGGAGAAGTGTTTGACCTTGGAGGCGAATAAAGGTAAAGGCAATGTTTCATTTCATTCGAGGTAGAAATATTCAACTATTCTCCAATCCGAATATAAGTTCAATAACATTCCTTTTTTGAATTGTCGGAAGTTAGAATATATATTCTCTGTAACATTGATCAGGAAAGAGATAAATGAACCTCAAAATAGTTCGATATCCCAATTAGACATAACATTCATTCTCCTCCTTTTGACTTCTAGATGAGGAATATGGATTTTAAGATCAAGAAAACTTGCTGGATTCAAATCTTGTGACATATGTTACAGAAAAAATCTGCCCGCTGAGCGGGCACATTCTCATCGCGCGCGGCTCCTTTTGCTCGCAAGTTTCAGCGCGCCTAGAGCGCGCGTCATTTGGATCTCGCGCTTCACGCTTGATGGTAATCTCACCTCGCGCTCCGCGCTCGGTTATGAATTTACCTCGCGCTACGCGCTCGGCCTATGTACCTCCCTACAGATGCATATGAAGCTTTTGGAACTCAAAAGCTCAATGTCGACTTCTTTAATTTGATGAGTTTAGATTCTATTATGTCAAAGCTTCTCCGGCTTTAACGAATACATTCTCATCGCGTGTCTCGTGCTGCGCACTCGATCAAAGTTTGTCCA
>WSXT02144981.1:0-10394 GCA_011762715.2 Neuroterus valhalla
CACGTTTTGAGACCTCCTGATTCCGAAAAAGTAGTTTTTACGTTGGTGTCTGTCTGTCTGTTGTCGTCGTCGTCGCCATTGTCGTTGTCGTCGTCTGTATACACGATTACTTTCGAAAGAATGATCCTATTGGATTGTGCTTTGGCACACTTTTTTATAACCGAAAAAGAAAGAACAAGTTCGTTACCCAGCTATTTTGGACGAAAAATCAAAGAGGGGGAGCATTTTGAACATTTTTTTGGACTTTCTTTTCAAGGCTAAGAAACCACGAGTACGATGTCTTGTAGAAGGTGAAGAATGAAACAATTTATCCTCACGACTTTTTTTGATAAAAACAAAATTGGCAGAGTTATGGGATTTTCGAAATTCAAAAATATAAACGAAAATGAGAATTTTCAGCCAAATAAAGCAAGTTTGAAAAGAAAGTCCGAGGGAAGAAATGTTTCTTCTTAGGAGTCCTACAAGATCGTGAATACAACTTTTTGGATTTCCTTAAAAAATCGAAAATTCCCATTTTGATTGCTCAAAAAATAATGAAAACTAATCTGTGAGCTCGATATCTTTCGAAAGAATGATCATATTCGATCGTGCTTTGGCACTTATTTTGAGGGACCAAAAAGACAAGTCAAGCTCGTTAACCAGCTATTTTGGATCAAAAATGGAAAAAGGGGGATTATTTTGGAAATTTTCTTGGACTTTTTTTTTACATGATTCAAAAATCGTGAGTACGGTTTCTTATAGTAGATAAAAAGTGAAACAATTTATCCTCATGACTTTTTTGGATAAAAACAAAATTGCTAGAACTGTGGCATTTTCAAAATTTGAAAATATAAACGAAAATGACGACTTTTAACCAAACAACGCAAGATATAAACAAAAGTTTGAAGAAAAGTAAAGTTTCTTTTACGGAGCCCTCCAGAATGATATTTACAACTTTTCGAGTTTTTCGTAGAAAATCAAATTCAAATTTTGGTCGCACGAAAAATAATGAAAAATAGAAAGTTTAATTTTTTGGTCAAACTATCCAAGCTACGGGAAAATATGTATGAACTAAACTTGTGCACCAAAAAAAGATCTACCAATTCGGTTGAATCAACTTTCTTGATACGACAAGTAGTTTTTGCTTCATTTATAAAAAACAATAAAATGAATTCATTTCAATCAGGAAAAATAACTATAAAAATGGAATAATAAAATTTTTTTCAAAAATGACTAAAGATAACACAGAAGATTGATGAAGAAAAGTTATTCACCCGAAAAAAATCTGTAGATTTGTTATAATTTTTCCCATTGGACGCGTAGTGTTTCTTTTAATCGTGAACCAAACTTTGATCGAGTGCGCAGCACGAGTCACGCGATGAGAATGTATTCGTTAAAGCCGGAGAAGCTTTAACATAAGAGAATTTATGCTCATCAAATTGAAGTAGTCGTCATTTTGGTTTTGAGTTTCACAAGCTCTATATACAACTGTAGGGAGGTACAAAGGCGGAGCGCGAGGTGAGATTACCATCGAGCGCGAAGCGCGAGATCCGAAAGACGCGCGCCGTAGGTGCGTTCAAATTTGCGAGCGAAGCGAGCCGCGCGCCATGAGACTTTGCCCGCGTGGCGGGCAGATTTTTTTTCTTGAACACGTTCAAGATTGTATGATTTTATACTTGAAGTTTGGAAGTGCATGTTACCAAATTTTAATTTGCATATACTCGAGTTGGAAGCTTTCAAAATTATATAATTTTATACTAAAATATTAGAATTCACAATATTTAGATTCATGTTTAAAGAATAATACAATTTCAAATAGAAAGTTGTTCAAGTTGTAATATTTTTGAATGAACCCGTTAGAAATTGAACACTTCCAATTGAATAGCTTCAAAAATCAGAATAATTAAAAATGGATGAAATGTATAAAATGGAACAATTTCCGATTCCAACATTTTAAAAGCACAATGGAACCAACACAACGGAAAGAAGAACTGAGCGAGCTCGCGACCTAGAAGGAAAGGGAGGGGATGCTGCTACGAAACGGAAGAGGCGAACGCCGGTATCGAATATTTTTAATATTATTATTACACCATTAAGCCAAATCCCTTTCGGGGTAAGCTGAATTCGTTTACGTTTTATCATTGCAAACGAATTATCATAGGTTATTTTTACACTGAGTTGGGAACCAACCAACTGCAGGGGTCTGATAAAAATTCTTATTAACTGCTGATAGTAGAGTTAGTCGATTTTTGAGACTATCAGTTTTTACACAGGAAAATATTAAAAATAAATTTTTCAAAACTAAATTCGGGATATCTTCGAAACTACAAAAGAGTTTCCAATGAAATTTTTAAACATATAATTAATTATGAACGGAACATTCACAATTTCGTCGAAAATTGTCCTTTAATTTCACAATAATCAATGGATTTTTATCAAAATTTCTGAAAAACTCCTTCATTCACTCAAGAATTTTTGCTTAACATATATCATTTAATGAAATTATTCCCAATTTTTTAATGACGAATGATACTAATTTTTGTATATTAAACATTTTTTTGCAGTCGTAACAACCAACTTCGATACAAAATATACAATTGTTCTTAATTTCGTATTAAAATGAATTTCCTGAATAATAAAAATTTAACATTGATAGTTTATAATAAAAAAGAATAATAAGTACATAATAGATGTGTATATGATTATATATAGACATAACAAAGGTTTTTGGAGATTAGGCTTTTCAAGCTTCCTTTTAAGATCGATTCTTTTTGGTCTTTCTGCGACTTCTACCCGATTATTTATACTTAATTGATTTATTTTCTTTTTCAATAGGGTTTGTATTAATTTTTGTGCGTCTTTTCCTTGCCGCCTTAGCTCTTAAAACCCTTCGTAATCTTTCCTCTTCTTTTTAAAATTCTGACAGTCAATTTGATTTTTACTTTTTACCTGTATGGCCACTTCGCTGTTTATTTTCCTACTAAAAATATAATTATACATAATAAAGAACGTTTTAATTTATAAATAAACACAATTTCATGAAAAGTATAATGATAAATATCTTTATATTCAATTAAATCGACAAATAAACACCATTTCCATGTTTACAGTTTTCACGAAAAAGTGAGAAGTTTGTTCTTTAATTTTACGCTAAACCTGATCCTAAAAAGGTATTCTTAGTTGTCAAATGATCGCTGTTTATGTATCGACTTACGACTCGTTTTCAATAATTGAATGAAATTTTTTATAACAGTTGTGAAGCGTTTTCTCTTTCTAATAAGAGTTTTTTCTAAATCATATTTGCAAAATTATCATTTTTTCTCATAAACAATTATTCAAACAAATTTGATTATTTATAACTTCTAGGCCTCCGATTGTAGTGAAAATTTAACACAATGTAGTATGAATGCTTTATCCCGTTCTCAAGAAAGAAAAAATTGGTAATTCAACTCAGAATTTGCAAATGGTTATATTTGCGATATTTACTTAGCCCCATTCATCGATATTTCTTCATTTCGAATGTATTACTCACATACATTTTGTTGTGAAAATGTGAAGAATCAATTTTCAATTGTGAACAAGCTCTACATAATAATTATAGTTAATAGTTTAAACAATTTTTATAAAAGAAATTCACTTATTTGTCATATCTGTACTTCGAAAAATGTTCTTTTCTGTGGAATAATTAATTTTTATCTGAAGAACAGGATATAACACATAAGAGTTCCATGGAACATTATTTGTCATTCTTAGAAATAATTTTTATAACTTATTTCATTTATTTCAAAATTATGTACAAATTTTTCCAATTTTTGTCACTTTTTAGAAAATCACAAAAATTTCATGGGCACAGTTGACGTGGCCTGACTCAATATAACTCTTGGACACGAAAGTGCCCTGCCTGTAGAGAATGACCCATATAACTAGATGGACAGTATGTAATTATGTCAAATTAAATATGTGCAACATAGTAAGGAGAAGCATGAAGTCAAATTGAAGATTCAAGATAAGGAATAAAAACATTGTTGTGTGTGTTAACTAGAATTAGTTACCGTTATTTACCAGAAAGAAAGTTCAATTAAAAAATTACCATTAAGAGAATTATTTTTTATATCATTCTTCAAATCTTATCATTCTTTAAATGTTATCATTCTTGAGCCTTAAGATCAGTATTTTTTATAATTCTCACTGAGATCGTCCTACTATCTCTATTTTAGGGGCATGCCAATCCAGACGAAGAACTTTTTCATCGATAGTCGAAATATTTATATTGAGTTTTTCTATTTCTAATTTTTCCCATTTTTTGCCACAGTCTCATCAAAGCCATTGAAAAATAATGACGGAAGGAAAGAGACGCAGAAGAATTTGAGGATATCGCATAGAGGAATCGATAAACTTTCTTGCCAGTCATTAGTCCCAGTGTGAAGCTGACGAAGAACTTCAAGAACGTTATAGATGAAAACGGTAAGTTGGACTGATTTCACTTGGAAGTTTTAATCAACATATTCCAATAATTTTATAATAACTGTGAAAAAGAGGCGTTCTATTAGTTTCAGATCAATTATTTTGATATGAATTCTCTCATCAAAATCTTGACCTGTAAATGATAATATAGAGATATGGATCAAGTTGAAAAAACAATAATCATACAATTCGTTCGAAAATTGGAAAATTCCCTGAGTTCTTTTGTTTTGCAGATGCTAGTAGCATTAGAGTTCAGTAGCATCAGTTGTTAGCGCCTTCTGAATGTCAAGTTCATTCATTGTTGAACAATTGGCATATTCATTGTCACCTTTCCCTTTTGAACGCTCCAACACATTAATTCAGCGTTATTCATCCTTTCGTATGCAATGCTGGATCGATTTACTCTGCAAATTACATCTGCGATTATTAGATTTTATGCTTGGATGATTTTACTGCCTCTACAATTAGTGGTTACAGAAATACAATTGGCTTCTTCTGTTTAACGAGAGACTTACCTGGGTGGAAGTGTTGGCTTTTCCAGTAGGCTTCTTTGCATAACATTTTTACACTCAGAAAATTAACGTTCCAATGATTACATACCTCCTTTAAGTACGGAATATTTAGAAGAACCTAGGATCAACCTGTATAAAAAAGTACTTGAACATGAATAGGTACATTGAGTGGTCAGTTGGTCGTGAAGGTTAAGAAGGGTGGTCCAAAAATGCATTAGAAATTTTTTTTTTCAAATTTTTATGTGAAACGCCCGGCAATTTGTTCGAATCCACAAAAAAATTAGCGCATTTTTTTTTGAAAAAAAAAAATATTAAAAGGTGGCACAAGCCCCATGAAGTTCAACACGTATTTTTCATCAGCAAAAAAGGAGTTTTGTAAATTTTATTCCGAATTCTTAATATTAGGTGAATCCAGTTCGAAATTCACTATTTGTCTTCTCAATAAGTCACAGAATGCGAATCAAATAATACTGCTCAAATATCACCCCCATAAGTCTGTTTTATAGGGTCCCGAAAAACCCCATAAGTGAAAAAATGGGTTTTTCAAGTTTTGGCGCTAATTATGATTTTTTTGCGGTTTTTTAAATGCAGATTGTTTTAAATGCATGGAGTACTACTTTATACTGATAATAAGATGTTTATTTTGATTGTTTAAACAATGCATTATTGTTTTAAGCCACTTTCTCTTAGAAAAGGGTTAGAAAGTCAAGGTTTTTTCTGGAAGTTTTAACTTTTTGTCCACTTTCCACTTGAATGAAGTAATAATTTAATTTAATTTAGCAAAAATAATTGTTTAAAAAATTTGTTATTTATGATAACAATATTTTTTCAGAATGATGCTACCGAGTCCCGATTTTTTCTGAAATTTTCATTTTTTTGTCTACTCTTCACTTAGAGTAACAATTATTTTATTTAAGTTAGCAAAACTATTTGTTTAACCAAAGTTAACATGTTTATAGCTATCTTCTTCTAGATTAATACTACATAGTTACGGTTTTTCCTGAATTTCCAACTTTGTATCACTTTTCAATTAAATTAAGGGGGTATTCTACCCAAATGGCCCGGAAATGAATACTTTTTTGAGTTGTTGTAAAAGAAAAATTATTGAATATTTTGGAATGTAAAATTTTCTTTGTTGAACTAAATGATTTTATTAACAAATAAAAATTTGGATTATAGTAAAATATTTATTTGTATTGCAATGTTAACTTCCTGAAGTTGAGGCTGCAGAAAAAAGTTTCTCCACGGTTTACATGATTTTGCAAGTTCAAATTATCTGAAACGCAAAAAGTCACATTCTTTGTATTCAGTAGACTTGTCGCTATGGTCGGTACTTGAATACATTTGATATCTTGTTTTTAAACAATATTTCACACCTTTTTACGACAAATTATGATTCTTCCCCTATTTTTTATTGTTCATTGTGAAAAACAAATACTTAAACAAATAATTTTTGCAAGATCGTAGTACCGACCATAACTATGTATGTGCCGAATAAACTGGTAAAATTACAGAGCAATCGGACAAGTAATTTTTAAGTAATCGTGTCAACCAGTTTCAAAAATATGCTTTCGAGAAAAAAGCGTTTCAAGATATCAAGGGACACTGCTTACCAATAGCACAGTTGACAGTCAATCCGCAATCCCAGCACCATACATTCATTTTCAGGGCATATCCTTTTGCAGACACATTTTCTATATAATTAAAAACGAAAATATCGAAGAAAAATAATAATTGTTTAAACACTTTATTTTCATTGCTAATAATATTTTCTTCGCTTTATGATAGAAAATTGCAGTTTTTTCGGAAATTTTTTACTTCTTGCCCATTTTCCGCTTGAAGTGGGTTGATATTTAATTTAATTTAACAAAAATAATTGTTCAAACAAATGAATATTGCTTATGGCCATCTTCTCTTAAATCAGTGCTAAAAAGTTGCGGTTTTTCTGAAATGTTTAACTTTGCTCTACCTTTTAATTGTGAACAACTAAAAAATAAATATTAGAAAGAATCATATTTAAAATTGTATTGTATTGTTTTAAGTGAATTATTTTTGTTCTTTCCCTGATCTTAAAAAAATTAATTAAAACAAAAAAGGTGAATTCATTCAGTGAAATTCGAATTTCGAATTCTCTACTAAAATTATGGATCTTCAACGAAGAATTGAATTTTCAATGAAGTAGTTCAACTTTCAACCAGAGAGTTGAATTTTCGATCTGAAATAAAAATTTTTAATCGAGCATATAATGGTTGATATTTCAAAAAAATTTATTTAAAATAAAAAACAATCTAATTTAACCAACAATTAGATCAATTCAATCTAATTGGATTTCGTTCAAATTACATTAAGTGCAAAGTTAAACATTTCAGAAAAAATCACAACTTTCTAGCACTTATCCAAGAGAAAATGTTTATAAACAATGATGAATTGTTTAAATAAGCATGTTTGTTAAGTCGCATCAATTATTACCTCACTAAGTGAAAAGTCGACAAAAAGCTTAATAGTTTCGAGAAAACCACAACTTTTTAGTTCTAATCTTAGAGAAGATAACCATAAACAATTGTAATTTGTTTAAACAATTTTTCTTGTCTATTTAAATTAAATATTAACCCACTTCAAGTAAAAAGTGGGTTAAAGTTAAAAATCTCAGAAAAACCGTAAGTTTCTATCATTAAGCAAAGAAAATATTATCAGCAATGATAATAAATTGTTTGAACAATTATTTTCGCCAAATTAAATAAAATAATTACTTACTTTACGTGGAAAGCGGACAAAAAGTTGAAAATTTCAAAAAAAAAAACTTGACTTTCTAACCCCTTTGTAAGAGAAATTAGCTGAAAACAATAGTAAATTGTTTAAACAATTTAAATAAACATCTAATCATCAGTATTTAGTAGTATTTCATGTATTTGAAACAATAAAATAGAACTTTAAAACAGACTTATGGGGGTGATATTTTAGTTGAACATACTATTTTTCGACCGATTGTATTGAAAACAGTCTTTTCGGTCTTTCTGTATCACATGAGATTTGGTACCTTTGTATTTAGGAATCATTGAAAAATGGTATTATAGATCAACGGGCTCAACGGGGTCCAGGGGCTTTTCAATGAATTTTCAATTACTTTGGACAAATACTATGCGCCCTAGGGCGAAAAGATTCACTTCGCGCTCGACAAACACGACTGAAAAGACGCGTTTTCAATGCAATCAGAGCATCGGACGTGGTTTTCCATAACCGGGTAAGTGCCGTGGGCCCACCTGCGCGACACTCATGCGCATTCATCTTCAACGTAGTCTGCTTAGTCGCGTTGATTCAAGTGTTGCCGGTCGCTTTGTTTACCATTTTGCAAGTGAAATTCGAAGTATTACCTCGATTTTTTTTTTTAAAGGAATGATTTTTCAAACTTCCTTTTCCACTTTCCAGCCTTCTATTCTTCTCGGAATATGTTCTTAAAAATTTAAACATACGTTTTATGTTAACCTGGGTATAAAAAAAGAAAAGAAATTTGGATGGATTTACACGGTTTTGACCGCAGTCGATTTTTGAGGTTATTTATCTCAAAAGGATTAACTTTTTCAAAATTCTGTTTATTGAGATCTGTAGAGCTCCATCAAATCTCGAATGTACTTCCTCATTTTTTCTTTCTTTTAAGAATTCGATTTTTGAGAAGGTTTTTTCCTCCTCTTGAAAAATTTGTCCCGGTGGACTTTCATGGTTTTGCCGTGGAGCCCTTCATATATACTTTTAATGAGAACAATATGGAAATTTATTTAAATTACTTAATACTAATTATAACAAATGCTAGATACGATCTATATTAGGACTGAATGATAAAATAATTACTATTAATCATATTATTATATAATACTTCATTGCGTGTGGCCTCTTCCATATAGTGATCAATTTAAATATATTTTTTGTTAAATCAAAACATTTTGAATCTGATCTGACTCCTCATCAAGATTATTTTGTTTTGCAATCAACATCATTGATGCATTTTAAAAAAGATGTAGAGAAGTAAAGGAAAAATTGATGAGATTTATGTGTTCTTTTATATAAAAAAGTACGTTCAGGCTTACGTTTCAAAAATAACATTATTGTTTATTTTTGATATGAAAAAAATGGTTGATTTAATATAAAAAGTTCTTCAAACTTCTGCGTAAGAAACTTAAATATATAATTTTATGTTTACAAAATAATTTCGTTGAGCCAACAAACCTGATCATTTTCAAATTTAGCAAAAGTATATTCTCTTGAAACTTTTACCTTAACATAATTTCTTCCAAAATTGAAATCTTAGCCTCATCTTGCTTCTTCTTACTTCTCTTCATCTTTTTCAAAAAGATGGTTTATAATGTTCAATGCACAAAAAAAAAATTACTTATGATAGGGAGCGAAACCTGGCCCGAAATGGTTTGAGTTAACAGCATATATCAATGAATTGAACCCTATATCAAGGGCCACAAGCAAAAATTAATTTCTAATCAATCAAAACTATACATCTCTGAAACTAATTATAATTTATGAGTACTAATGATGACTAAACCCCATTGTTCTGAGCAAAGATAAAATAAAGTAATTATAGCCATCAGAAGCAGAATTAAAGCCTAAAGCTACTACCCTATTTGGCTCATGCTTAACACCTTTTAATGAAGCCTAACGCACTGTAACAAAATTTTTTCGCCTAAATAATGATGTCGATAAATAGCTTCTTTTCAACTCCGTTTTGCTTGATCCAACGGTCAGAACAAAAGGCTGCAATTCGTATCTCCTTCTTTCATCTTATGAAGCCGCTTCGATATTGAAGCGTCAATATCGTTAGATGACTACAAAAGAAAAGTAATCTCTAAAATTCCTAATTCAAAGAAATGTTCAGAAAAAGATTATTATTGAGACAAAAAAAATTATTTACAATCAAAATTGAACTTACAGTCACGTCAAGAATGAAAGCTTCCTCACATTCGCTCATCTTAGATCGAGGGGCAACTAAACCCTTGCCTTTTCCTCTTCTCCTTGGTAAGTTTGGGAATAGATAAGGAATATATTGAAGAACAAAGTTATCATTATCAACTGCAAACGTGAGATGATGTAATTAAATAATGGAAACTTGTAGCATAGCAATTAAATCAATTTAAATCTAGCCGCTACTTGAATAATTTATTTTTTTAAGGAATCAAATCTTACGTTGAGTGCATAAAATTAAAAGTGGCACATATCTTTACCTGCATAATAATTCATTATCAGAGATGAATGTACAAATAATCTTAAGATACTATTCATAAGGACAACGATACCTTCTGCATGCGAGTATTGTGTATACGGGAAGGGAGAAAGGAATATTACACGGAGTGGCTATTTCGCCCGAAAAAGCTGGCGAAATAGTCTGCTTCGGTTATTTCGCCAGATGAAGCTAGCATAATATCAATAAAATTAATT
>WSXT02145003.1:0-10394 GCA_011762715.2 Neuroterus valhalla
GGGGAATTCATGAATAAGAATATTTTAAGGAATTCCAAAGGATTTCAACAAATTTCTAGAGAAATGAAGACAATACCTAATTGGGATTCAATTCCATGAGATTTTAACAATTTTGAGAGGTATATAGGAAATGTAATATTTCTCAAAGTTTTAAGAGATTTTAAGTTATTTCAAAAGTTTTCAAAGAATTTCAAGAAGTTTAAAAAATTTCAAGGGATTCCAAACAATTTTGTAGTATTCCTAACGATTCCAAATGTCTCTTGGGATTCCAAGATATTTTGAAAAATTCCACAATATTAAAAGAAGTTTTTTGAGTATCCAAGGTCTTAAAGCGATTTCAAAGATTTCTAGGGATTTAAACAGGATTTTCCAGGAAACTTGATTGCAGCAGTCCAATTCATGTTTTAAGAGAACCAAATTGAAGAGAATTAAATTTTGAAGGAATTTTAATGGCTAAATTAAATTTTATTTCGTAGGATTTCTACGGATTTCGACAATTTCAAAGGATTTACAAGGATTACAAAAATTGCGAAGGAGAATTGAAAATTTCACGTCATTTTATATAGAGTCCAAAGAATTTAAAAATATTCATGAGATTTTGAAAAGCAATCAAACGAAATTAAAAAGGATTATTATGAATTTTAATGATTTTGATGATATCAAGGAAACTCGAGAATTCTCCTTCCATATTTTCCTATCATTTCAGAGTGTCTACTAACCGGTAGAACCGAAAATAACATTAGAAATTTTCGAAAATGTATCTTTTTTTTCGTTCTGATAAGACGAAAAAATTAGAGAATTTTGATAAATAAGAAAAGTGTATTCATAAATTATAATATTTCAGAAATTGTAACAATTATAAATAGTGTTTAAGGTCTTAACGAACAATATTCTCTAAGAGACATAACAACTTACTGTTAATTATTATAAAATTATAGTTTGCTGCGCAAACGTACAATAGTAATATTTCTCTATGAATTGATTTTAAACCTTTCTGGAATCTTAAAAATTTTTAGAAATACTTGTTTTCTCTTGAAAATATTCTTTAATTTTCTTAAATTTAGGAAATGTTTGTGAAATCTTTAAAATATTTTGAAATTTTTCATACTCTTGGAAATCTTCTTAAATTTTTGGAAATCTTTGTAAAACCATTCAAATTGTTGTGAAATGTATTGAGATGGAATGTTTTGGTATCTTTGTCAAATGATTTAGAATCTTTTCAAATCCATTAAAACTCGAAATATCTTTTGAAATCTTTCAAATCATTCAAACGTTCTGGAGTGTTTGAAGCTTCTTCAAAATATTGGAATCTTTCAAACCTTTAAAAATTCTTCCGGAATCGCCAGAATCTTTTTGAATATTTCAAATGGATATATTTTCATGGTTTCGGAATTTTTCTCAATTTTCAATAAATCTCCGTGAAATCATTGAAGCGATTGTAAAACTGTTTGAGATAAAATATTTTGGAATTTTTAGAATGATTTGCTATTCTTCAAAATCTTCGAAATCTCCTAAAATCTCTGAAAATTTCTAAAATACGTGAAAATTCTTGGTAGTGTTCGGTTTAAAATGTCTTGAAATATAAGAGTCTTCAAAAATCTTTGTCAGACAAATTTTGAAATATTTTGATTCTTCTCGAAATCTTTTTAAATCTCCTAGATCTTTTGGAACCCTGGAAATCTTTGAAATATTATAAAATCTTTGGGTATTGTTGGAAATCTTATGAAAATATTTTTAATTTTCGTGTAATAGTTTCGTAATTACGAGATATTTTTAAAATTGAAAAATAATTTAGATATGTATGTGAAATTGTTGAAATTTTGGTGATTTTTTGCCAAATGTTTTGATACAATTCTATGGAATCTTTGTGAAATTATTTTAAAGCTCCTTGAATCTATGTCAATTCCGTCGAGATCTTTCGGAATCTTTTGAAGCTGTCGAAAATCCTTCAAATCTTCACGAAATCTTTAAAATCTTTGAATCTTCGTTGAGTCTTTGCGAAGTGATTTACAATCTCCCGGAATATTCAAAATTTTTGGAATCTTCTAAAATCTTTGAAACATTCTGGAAGTGTTTGAAGCCTCTCCAAAATATTGGAATCTTTCAAACCTTTGAAAATTCTTCCGGAAGTGTCTGAATCTTTTTAAATCATTCTAAAATTTTGGAAATATTTGCGTCTTTTCAGAAATTTCCTAAATTTAAAAAAAATTTTCGTGAAATCATTGAAGAGATTGTAAAACTTTGTGAGATAAAATATTTTGGAATTTTTGAAATGATTTGCTTTTATTCGAAATCTTCGAAATCTTCTGAATTTCCTAAAATCTCTAAAAATTTCTAAAAGTCATGAAAAATCTCTGCAGTGTTCGATTTAAAATGTCTTGAAATATGAGAGTCTCCAAAAATCTTTGGAGAAAAAATTTTGAAATACTTTTATCCTTTTAGAAACCTTTCGAAATCTCCTAGACCTTTTGGAATCCTGAAAATCTTCGAAATGTTATAAAATCGTCGGGTATTGTTTGAAATGTTCTGAATTTTTTTTTTAATTTTCGAGAAATCATTAAAATTTCTATGAAATCTTTGAAAATAAAATCAAATTTGTAAAACTTTATGAGATAGAATATTTTGGAATTTTTAAAATGATTTGCTTTTATTTGAAATCTTCAAAATCTTCTGAATTTCCGAAAATCTCTAAAAATTTCTAAAAGTCATGAAAAATCTCAGTAGTGTTCGATTTAAAATATCTAGAAATATAAGATTATTGAAAATCTTTCGAGAACAAATTTTGAAATATTTTTATTCTTTTAGAAATCTTTCGAAATCTCTTAGATCTTTTGGAATTCTGGGAGTCTTCGAAATGTTATAAAATCTTCGGGTTTTGTTGGAAATCTCCTGAAAAGTTTTGTTAATTTTCGTGAAATCATTAAAATTTCTATGAATTCTTCGAAGATAAAATCAGATGTTTCGGGATCTTTGTGGAATGATTTACAATCTTTCAAAATCTCCAAAATGTTCTGAAATATCTCCGTACTCTTGGAAATCTTTTATAATTTTGGGGAATATATGTAAAATTTTTGGAAATCTTTGTAAAACAATTGAAATTGTCGTAAAATCTATTGAGATGAAATGTTTCCAAGTCTTTGTTAAATGACTTACAATCCTTTCAAATTCATGAGAACTCGAAATATCTTTTGATTCTCTGAAATCTTATGAAGTTATTGAAAGTTTTGAGAATCTTCGTTGTATCTTTGCGAAGTGATTTACAATCTTCTGGAATATTCAAAATCTATTTTAAAAATCTATTTTTAAAAAATGTATGTGAAATCATTGAAGCGATTGTAATTCTTTTTGAGATGAAATATTTTGGAATTCTTTTAAATGATTGAAATATAAGAGTCTTCAAAAATCTTTGGAGAACAAATTTTGAAATATTTTTATTCTTTTAGAAATCTTTCGAAATCTCCTAGACCTTCTGGAGTCCTGGAAATCTTAGAAATGTTATAAAATCTCCAGGTATTGTTGGAAATGTTCTGCATTTTTTTTTAAATTTTCGTGATATCATTTATATTTCTATGAATTCTTCAAAGATAAAATCAAATGTTTGGGGATCTTTGTGGAATGATTTACAATCTTTGAAAATCTCCGAAATGTTTTGAAATCTTTTATATGTTGTAAATCTCTCGGAAATCATGAAAATAATTTGTAATCTTCGTGTAAACCTAGGGATTTTCTAGAATTTCCGAAATCTCTGTGAAATTTTTGTGAAATATTTTGCAATAGAATGTTTTTTAATGTTTGTTATCTTCAGGGAATCTTTTGGAATCTTTCTAAACTTTCTTGAAACTTTAAAATTTTCACGAAATCTTGAAAATCTTTGAATTTTGGTGAAACCTTATGAAACCTCTCGAAGTCGTGAAATCTTTCGAAATCATTGAAATATTCTGGAACCTTTGTAACATCAGAATCTTCAAAATCTCTTTAAAAGTTTGAAATCGTGTAGATTTTTTCGAAATCTCTAAAAACCTTCCGAAAGTTTTGGAATCTTTGGAATCTTTTCGGGATCTGATTTACAACTGGAAAAAATCTGAGTAATTAACCTCTTGATTTAATTTTTCAGTGTTTTGGAACATGATCAGTTTTCTTATGACGTCTATCGATCGTTTTTAAAATATTTATACACTGACGAAGTGGAACTACCCGCTGAAAATGCTTTAGGTAAATTTTCATTTTCGAAATTTTAAAATTATTTTTTTATTATTGTTCTATTCATATTATATATGTTAACAGCTTATACTTTTCAGAACTCCTTGATTTGGCAAACGCATATTTCGAGACGCAATTAAAACGACGCTGTGTACAGATGATTAAGGAAGGAATTACTGTCTTGAATGTGGCCTTTCTTTATAGAACAGCGATCGAATACAATGCAAAGGTTACACATTATATTTAAATGTCAAAAATATATTTTAAAATAGTAGAATCTAAAAATTGATTTAAAGGACAATCCGATTCTTTACAGGAACTAGAAGATTTCTGCTTCAAATTTGCCCTTAATCACATGACGGAAGTGATACAAACGCCACATTTTTCAAAGCTGGACGAGGCGACTGTGAAAACTTTTATTATCAAGGCAGCCCAGGCTGGGGCGTTTAAAACATGAACTTTTTTGTGATAGACCGACTAGTCAGTAACTCTAAGTCGCTGGATCTCTTTCGCCAGAAGGGTCACTTCGATTTCTTCGTATTCTGTCGAAAATTTATCATCAGTTATCAGTTATTACTAATAGTTATTGTTGTCAATTATTGTTATTCATCAAGAAAATTTTGATTACGGATTAGCAATCACGAATCGAATTTCTGGACTTATTTTAGGGTTAAATCAATTTTATATTTCAACCTTTTCAAAGAGATTTGAGTCTGAAACTATAATTTACTTGTGATTTTCATGTAATTGAAACTATTCATATCTTATAGGATCGGGAATTATTGTAATCAAATAGATTATTTTTCCACCAAATAGTTACGACTTTGATAACTTTGAGTCGAAACTTATTCGTACTCACATTCCTTATTGAGTGCATTTATTAAGTCTAAACATTTATAGGATGATTTAGTTAGTTCATTAATTATTTTTGTCGAATCTGTATTAGTTGAAAATAAAGTAAAATTTTCCTAATATTCCAATTTTTATTTTTGTAAATAAAACGTTAATATTTTTCCAGAAGGCAATAGGGTTTAATAGTCATAATAGTCATGTGATATTTTTATCAAATGTTGGATAATTTCTTTTCGTTCTTAGGAGGAAAACTTATGTAGTAGTCCCTGAAGTGAAAGGATAATGGAAGAGAAACGCGGGGAGAAAAATCTGGACGGCTTAGAGACTCGAAAATTTAATTTGGTATGAGAGCTTTTTATCTTCTGTATATTACTTATGAATTGTAAAATAAAGTCTCGGAATGCTTAGCTCATCTGATTATTCTTGAATTTGCAAAGTAGAGAGGGTAGAGAGGGAGAAGATTTTGTAAGAATTTATGTTTTTGGGTTGGAAATTCAACTATTCTGTAGAAAATTCGTACTTTTGACTCCAAAATACAACAGTTGCGTTGAAATTTTGTCTCTTAGAGCTGTAAACTAGTATTTCAGATTGTTTTTCTTTACAATTCGTCGACTGCTTTTAAGAATTCAACTGTTCTGTTCAAAATTCCTGTTTTGGAATTCTAAATTTTATTATTTCCGTATAACGATTCAACTGTTTGATTGAAAATTAACTTTCTTTTGGAAAATTTAACTTTTTTGTAGAAAATGTGTCTCTTTCGATTGAAAATTCATCTGTTTATTAGACATTTGTCTTATTGGCTTGAAGAGCTTATTCAATCCGGAAAAAAAATTGTTTTAAAACATTTACTATTCTTGTAAAAAATTTAACTGTTCCGGTAAAGAATGAACTTTCCGGATGAAAGTTCTACTTTTCGGATAAAAACTTGTGATTCTTAAATAAGAATTCGACTGTTTTTTTCGAAACGCATCTTTTTGATTCAAAACTTAATTTTTTGGTCTAGAATCATGTAACTTTTTTAAAGTTCGTCCTTGTGGTTGAAAATTATTTTCTCCTTTTGAAACTGAACCATTTTGTCAAAAATTCATCTTCTGAGATCGAAAATGTTATTGTTTTGTAAAAATGTGATTTGCCTTGGATGAAAATTCCTGTTTTTGGGTTCTACATTTAATTATTTTTGTATTAAAATTTAACTGTTCTAGAAATTTCACTATTCTTGTAAAAAATTTAACTGTTATGTTAAAAAATAAACTTTCTTGATGAAAATTCTACTTTTTGGATACAAATTTGTCTTTCTGGAATAAAAATTCGAATGTTTTGTTTGAACTGTATATTTTTTAATCAAAATTTAATTTTTTGTTTTAGAATCATGTATCTTTTTTTAAATTCGCCCTTGTGGTTGAAAATCATTTTTTTCTTTCTTCTTTGGAAAAATATTTTTCGCTAAAAATCTATCCTTTTTCGTTAAAACTTAATTTTTCAAATCTGAAACTTTTAGGTTAAAAATTGATCTTCCTTTTTTGCAAATTCAACTATTTGGCTGAAAGATGATCTGCTTAATTGAATATTCATTCATTTTTCAATTTACCTCTTTGGTTGAAAATTCGACTGATTGGTCGAAAATTCATGTACTTTCTTGTAATTTTAAATTTTTTGTGTGTAAAAAATCATTTTCGTCGTTAGTTAATTTGTTAGTTTTTGTTCCTTTGAAATTGAACTATTTGTTCAAGAATTAATCTTTACTTGTCTGAAAATTCAACAGTTGAATATTGAACTATTTGTTTAAAAATTCCTCTTTTTTCTAATTATCCTGTATGGTATAAAACTCATGTATTCTTAGGAATTAGCGTTTTGGGTTGTAAATCATTCTCGTTTGTTTTAGTTGAATTGAACTGATTAAAGTTACTCTGATTTTTATTTTTGAAAAATAATTCTCTGAATTGAGAATTTAATATTTATATAATACTTGTGTTGTAGGACTAATTTTGTTCCTTGAAGGATTCTCTCCAAATCTCTTCGGTACGTTTGAATAGAAAAAAAATGACTTTCAAATATTGTTTATGAAGTTAACCATTGTTGAATTAAAAGAAAAAAATTGTAAAACAAAAATGGATGCCCAGTAGATTTCTAGGGAATTTATGGAGGAATGAAATGAGCCCTATAAAATTTGAATTGATAAAATGTCAATTGATAAAATGTCAATTTTCAGGTAATTATTTTCAAATTAATAATTTTCACCTGAAATATTTTTTCGAGAAAATCGCCTTAATTTATATTCCAAAATCAGCAGAAATTAACATGGAATTCCATTTTACTCCATTTGATACATAATTTTCAATGGTATTCTTTTTGAAACTTCAAATATCCTTAGTGCATCCTTAAAGATTTGAAATTTCATCTGTCTTGTTGAAAGTTTTATTATTTTTTTGAAAATACAAACTTTCTGTTAGATTCATCTTTCTTTTGGTTTGAAACTTGAGTGTATTGTTAGAAACTAGTCCTTTAGGATTGAAAATTTATTTTTTGTGTGTGGTTGGCTGCCATTGTTTCTGGTTGAATCATCGATCATTTTTATTTTGAATTTGGACTATGTGGTTAAAAAAGATTTTTCTGTGTATTTAAAATTCTACTACTTGATTATTAATTAAACTTTTTCGTTGACAATTTAACCATTCTATTGGAGGCATCTTAATTAGTCGCTAATTCAAATGTTTTATCAGAAATTCGTCCTTTTGGTGAAAATTATTTCAACTATTGCCTCTGAAATTCAGCTATTTAGTAGTACCCTCATTTATTTTTCTGAAAATATATTTTATTTGTTGGAGATTCCAGTTTTTGGTTCAAATCATTTTCACATTGTGATCATAATGAGAAGGTATTGGTTTTATTTTGGTTTTTATTGTTTCGTTGAATATTTGACCTTCTAGAATGAGAATTCATATTTCTTGGATGAAGATTAACTTTTGTGTTAAAAGTGTTATTATTTCTGGTTGAATTATTATTATTGTACCATTTAAAAACTGGACAACTTTTTTTAAAATTAATTTTCTTTTTATTCCAAATCGCACTACTGAAATAATGATCCAACTTTTCTGTTGACAATTCAACTATTTGTTGAATGTTCAACTTTTCCGTTGAAAATTCAACTTTTTTGTTCAAATGATTTTTTTTTGGTCTAAAATTCGACTGTATCCTCTTAAATTTGTTATTTCAAATTGGAAAGTCATATTTCTTGGTTAAAAATTAGCTTTTTATATTCCAAATGCTCTTATTTCTGGTACATATATTAATATTGTTCCATTTGGAAACGGGACTATTTGGTTGAAAATGTATTTTTTTGTTATTTAAATTCCGCTGCTGGAGTAATAATCCAACTTTCCTATTGACAATTCAACTATTTCTCTAAAGTCACCTTTGTTAATTTCGAATCTAACTGTTTTGTTAGAAATTCGTTCTTTTGGTCGAAAATTATTATTCGTGGTTAAGAATTCAACTACTGGCTTTGAAAACCAGCTATTTAGCAAAAACTTGATCTATTTTGTTGAATGTTCCATTTTTTCGTTGAAAATCCAATTTTTTTGTCCAAATGATTTTTTTTTGTTTAAAATTCGACTGTTATCCTCTTAAATTTGTTATTTCAAATTGAAAAGTCATATTTCCTGGTTGAAAATTAACTTTTTATATTCCTGGTACAAATATTAATATTGTTCCATTTGGAAATGGGATTATTTGGTTGAAAATGCATTTTCTTGTTATTTGTTTCCACTACTGAATTAATTATCCAATAATTAAAATTCTTCGTTTTGATAGAAAATTAACCTTCTTAGTTGGGAATTCAAGTACTGGGTTCGAAATGCAGCTGTTTGGTTTGACCTTTATCCATTTTGTTGAAAATCCAATTGTTTTGTTCAAAATTCAACTTTTTTTAGTCATCTTCTTTTTCCCAAAATTCAACTTGGTTGCTATTAAACTTTTTGTTGGAAATTCAACAGGTAACCAAAAAAGCAGCATTTTCAACTCAGCAGTTGCATTCTCCACTCAAGAAATTGAACTTGAACCTAAAAAGAAAAAATTCTAACAAAACTGTTTAATTATCGACCAAAAAATATGATTTTGCAACGAAATATTAAAATTTTCATGAAAATAATTGAATTTTCATCCGAAGAGAGAAATTTTCAACTGGAATGATCAATTTCCAACAAAGCAGTCTGACTCTCAACCAAGTAGTTGAATTTCCTATCAACAAGATGAATCCTTAACAAAAAAATTAATACTTGACATTTGAACCAGGGAAGTTTCAAATTCAAAATCAAAAACAGTTGAGTTCAAGCACAAAAGGCGATTCAAAGGAAGAAAATGAATCCTCAATGAGAGCATAATAATTTTTGAACATAAAATATTTTTAATCAAAAAGATGATGGTTCCACCGAAAGAAATGAATTATCAAAAAAACAAATTTCTCAGTCAAGAAAGAACAGAACTTTCAACCTAATTGTTCATTTTTCGAGTCGAAAACGATTTTCTTACAAAATTTTGAAAATTTCTAACCCATAAGGACGATTTTTTACAAATTTTTCAAAGTTTATACTGTAAAGAAAAATTTTGAAGCAACAAAAAAAAGATATTTCTATCAAAAAAGATGGATTTTTTAACAATGTGTTGAAGTTTTAACAAAAAATGATTTCTTAGTTAAGAAAAACCATATTTTTCGATTTTAAAATCAGGAAGACCATTTTCCTACAAAGTAATAAAGAATTTTGCCAAAGCGATAAATCTTCAAATAAGAAATCTAAATTTAATCAAAATACATAAATTTTCAAGTAAATGCTTTAGTTTTTCTACCAGAGAAATAAATTTTCACCTGAAAACAGAGAAATTTTAGTTTCAGCTTTCGAAAAGATTTTTCAACCAAGAAAGTGTCGAATCAAATCAAATTGATCAATTTTCGATCAGGAAGGCCAATTTTGTACAAAATATAAGAAAACTTTAGCAAAGAGGTTCAATAAAGAAGGAATTCCTTACAAAGTACGAAAAGTTTTGAAAAAATGGTTGAATTTTCTACTAGTCCAGTCAAATTAGACATTTGGTGCTACATAAATTCCCATCAAGCTGAAAATGGGTAGAATTGTTCAAAACGTAATTGATATAACATATCAAAACTCCCCATCGTTCTTTTACGAGCAAAAAAATTGACAAGAGGTCAAAGGTCAAAATTTTTTCGCGATTTTCTCCAAAACGATAAGCTTTATCGCAAAATTACTTCAGACAAAAATTGTAGATCATTAAATTATCTATAAAAAAGGTATCAATAACTTTTTTCATGAAAGCTACTGTTTCTGCGA
>WSXT02145014.1:0-24434 GCA_011762715.2 Neuroterus valhalla
CCGTTGAAAATTCAAGATGTGAAATTTCAGACGATTCTAATACTTTCTCAATCATAAATGATGAGAATGTAAAAATAATTTATTTTGCAATTCTGGATCTGTTTTGTTAAAGGATGTTCAGAATGAACGTCACGAATTGAAATAAATGTTTGCATTTTTCGACAAATATAAATTCGTTACTTCTAGTTAGCCGGGAAAATTGATAAACTTGACCGTGAAGAACCGGGAAATGACCGGGAATTTGAAATCGTCTGCCAAATCGCCACCCTGAATATGGATATATTTAAATATTTTGAGAATCAGATTAAAGGAACGTTACATTTTATAAATCAAATGATAAGATCTCTTTTTGAATCATAAAAACAAAGCGGTCATTTCTCGTATTTTTTCGGTAGAATCATTCACAGTCCAGGTTGAGTCAAGTAAATTTCCGGTTTTTAAATAACTTCCCGGTCATTTCCCAGTTTTTTCCCAGTCAATGAAATTCCCGGTTTCCTGGTCAAGTCGCCACCCTGGTAATTCTCTCAAATTAATTCCCGAATTCTTTCTTCAGGTGATAGTACTTCTAACATCGGACACGAGTGAACTGAAAGAACCCGAAAAGGTGAGAGCTTCTCAAGAAAAGGCTCTCCAGGCCCTCCAGCAATACACAATCGCCAGGTATCCGGAGATGCCAGCAAAGTTTGGTGAACTTCTCCTGAGGATTCCTGACCTACAAAGAACGTGCCAAGCAGGAAAGGAGTTACTAAGCGCAAAGCGCGCCGAAGGGGAGGGTTGTTCGTTTAATCTCCTGATGGAGTTGTTACGTGGGGACCACTGAATCGTCGATTTACTCTTAAACGGACATTATTTTATTGCTAAGCAGGAAATTCCGAACTGATAAACAAAATAGGATGTACGTTAGAGTCCGAGACGATAGCAGATTTACAGATGTGATAAAAAAACCCGATGCGTGAAGAACGATCGAGTATAAACTTCCTTCGCGTTCTTCAGATTCCATGCTTATGCGGCCCATAAGTCTCCGGGAATCAGGTTCTAGAATAAGTCAGAGCAAATGCTGTAAGGAATAATAGAAACCCTGATGGCACTGTCCAAAAATTACCTTTTTTTTGTCTCCGGAATGTTTCTGGTCTTTTTTCGAAAGATGGTTGGACGCTGATTCCAAATCTGGCGATAAAAATGCTTCATCATGTCAATTTTTTGAGAAAAAGAGGTTAAGGGATCGAGAAAAAGCGTTTTTGAAGAACTTGTTTCCATTTTGTATACACTCAGACAAAGTTTACAGACTCAAATATGGCAAAAAATCACGTTTTCGACCATTTGACCCCGTCTTTCTCAAAAGTTGATTTTTAAGGAAAATTATGTTGTCGGGCATGAAATCAGCATCCAAAAATCTATTAAAAATGGCCAGGAACATGCTGAGGACAAAATACCGTAGGACAGTGTTGGGGAACGACTGTAAAACGCGCAGGGTCCGCAATAGCGTTAACTCTTGGTGAGGGGACTAAAATTCTAGAGGACTATTTTAGAATAGGCTGATAGAGGACTTACTCGGATAATATATATGTATGTTCTTTATACATATGCATATATACATATGTATATGTAATTTATAGATAAATATATATATTTTCTACTGAAATGCTTCCATACGGGGCTTGCATTCCTGCCTTTGAAGTACTGGAGTTTCAAAGGGACCTAAGCTCGGAGCGTTCAATTCAGGGGTGTCCAACGCGTGAGCAACGGTGTAAATAACTGTCACTCGGCAATCCCCTCTCTTACCGCCTTGAATGCGTTCATGCGGTCAGCGCGATGTGGATAGGTGAAACGAGAAGAGAATTGTCAAAGAAGCACTCGGAGAAGGGGAAGAAGGGAGAAGCGCGCCAGTCTCGCGTTGGACACTCCTGTTTTAATGGGCATCCAAGTGCAAGCCAGATTGACTGAGACTGATCTTCTTCGAAAACGAGAGGAAAGCAAGTTTTTTTCATATACATTTTTGTTGACTTTCAAAATTCAAGATCTCACACTCAACTTGGAGAAAAGTTCTCAAAGTTTTTGTTTTGAATTGTACATTCTCCAAACAAGCTTGGAAATTCAATAATTTGTAACAAATAATTTAAAGTTTGATATCTGAAATTAAATTGTGGGCGTCCATTTGAAAAGAACCCTTATGGCTGGTATCAGGGTTGCTATATATTTAGGAAATCCCAGAAACTCAGGAAAAGTCAGGGAATTAAAAACTGGCGAGGGAATGTCAAGTAAAACCTGGAAGAGTTAAGTTTAATTAAGTTGAAGTTTATAAAATTCTGTTTGACTATTGTCACTAAAAATGTTAAAGATAATTTTAAAAATCGTTTTTGAATAAACATTATTCATCCTCTAAGGTGACGGTTGTTATGCCTGGAAGAGATATTCATTCAGGTCAGAAAAAATTGGTTAGGGAAAAATCAGGAAATGGGGATATTTTGGCAACCTTGCAGTAAAATGTTACATATAGTGTCATAATTTCTGATAAATTCCTGGAATTTGTCTTACTCTCTCATTTTATTAAATAAAATATTCTCCGAGATTTAGAAAGAAATTAGAGATAGGGTTTGACCCCTAAAGTACCTTACGCTCACCTGTTATAATTTTTACTAAGAAAGAGCTCGCCAATCCAGATTTCTTTCTGATTGTGTTTTGAGCATATCCCGAGTATTAAAATGAAAAACGATAGGTTGGGCCTCTTTTTGAAACAACTTATTATCAATTTTTCTTCTAACTTTTGAATATTCACTTCCACGGAAACTAATTTAAAGTGAAATACGATTTAATATCTCGGAAATTGTTTTTAAAAAAATGTGTTCTCAAAAAACGAAATTAACCGAGATTTATTTTCTGTAAAAATTATTCCAGGTTGAGCGTAAGATACTTTATGTCAAAAAATTAGGTAAATCTTTGTTCACCAAATAACACAGAATGAGAGAGTGAAACTTCGAAAAATCAAAAATGTTTTTTTGGACCGCACTAGCGCTTATGTTACAATTTGCCCTCGAAAATGAAATTATGGCCGTTTTTGGTCCATAAGGGCCCTTTTCATCTGGACGCCCACAATTAGTCTAGTAAAATTCAACCATAAACCATTTTTCGAATCAAAAATTAAGAATTTAAATCTTCAGATTCAGAAACTGCAAAATTCCCCATTTGAAGTATTGATAGCTAGCAAGTTGGAAAATGCGCATACAAAAGTTAAAGAATAAAAAATTTAAACATTTGGAATCTAACGATTTTGAATTAGAATCCTCAAGAATTAAACAGCCAGTTCGAGCCTTGAAAGTTCAATGGCGAAATTCCAAGTCTCGATAATTGAGCGTTCAAAAATTGCAAAATTAGAAATTTGAGCTTTTAAAATGTACGATTTCCAATTAAAACTGGTTTATCTTAAAAATTCAAAGATTTTAACTGTTCTTGAAAATCAGCAAATCATTAATTAGTGCAGCGATTTCAGATTAGAATCCTTGAGATTTCAAAAGCCAATTTAAGCCTTGAAAGTTCAAAACTTAACGATTTTGAAAGGCAAAATTCCAAGTCTCAATGATTCGAACGCCTCCTTTCTTGATTATAAATCAAGATAGTTGAACATTTCAAACCAAATATATGCACAGCTCAGCAAATTCAAGAAAATATCTCGAAACCAATCGAATTTCGATAAATTCACGTCAAACTTTCAAATTTGGTTTTCCAAAAGTCGAAAATTCTATTTAGTATCTTTCTAACTCCTATCGACAATACATGTATCAACTGTCATTGTTTAAACTACACTAGATTGAAAACATAAGACTTTTTGAGGAAGACTTTTCGTAGAAATATTAATGGAGCAGTACTAGTATTTTTTTAAGTTCTCTACAGCTTTTTGCTACTGATGTTTGAGATAAATATTGATAAGTAATTAACGATACGTGCTCGTGGGCGTGAATGTGGGCCCATAATTTTATGCAAATATGTGTGCTTCTTGCGTGAAGGTGTTTGTTAAAATGATTTTTTGAGCGAATATGGGTCGCAGAGTGTTTTTTACTGGAGTCCTGGGAGGACCGATTTTTGTACGGTTACGACGAAACACCAGTATTTCATATTGTTTTACAATTACTTAAGATCAAAGCATAATCTCTTGCATCCTGGTTACGAAAATGTACTTAAAAGTCATTCGATAGATCCTGTACTTTTAATTATTATTAATTACTTAGTGATAGTCGCCTCGGAGGTATAAATATCTCGGTTTGCCTCATTGTTTTATTTTTATTAGGCACATTTTCGTTTAATTATTTAAGGTGGTACGTGCAAGGTCTTCTTATCCTAAAAAGTGTCGATTCAGTCTATAAATTAAAAACGCAACTTTTTGTGCCAAAGTTGACATTTTATAAGTACAAATTTTACTAATTTCACATAATATTGAGAAACAAATTCCGAAGATAAGTAATGTGCCAAGAATTATCGCGTACCTACATATTTTGTATGTATGAAAACAATTTTTTAAATTGTTGCTTTTGCGATAAGTATAGTTTCTCCCAAAATTGTTAAGAGACTTTCGAGGGGATTCAAAGTGATGTTTCAAATTCAAGAAACTAAAAATCAATCTTTGAGCAATAAATAAACTCGCACGAATTTCTCTGAGTTTTTGAACGATTTTCAAAAAGTTTTTCAGAGATGTTTGTTCCTGTAAAAATAAAAATGTTAATTTTTAAATGGAAACTTCATTTGAAGAGAACGTGAAAAATTGTATTGTATCAATACAATATTTTATTGGTTTTAAAATGAATTGACAAACCTAATTTAAAGTATTGATCTCAATGAGTTTCTTTTATACTTTTTTACAAAGTCGTTGAAATCAATGGTTTAAGTTTCAGACTGTCGATGAATTTACAATAAAGTATTTCACCAACTGAATTAGATTCAACCCAAGTCAGAATTCTTGAATTTTAAATGTCTGCTTATCAACTTTATGAAAGTTTGTCTTCGCTTTAGACTGAAAGTCGCCCTTTGCTGGATATAAGGACAAATTAGAATGTGCGTTCGAAGAAAAAGTACAAATGAAATTAACGAAGAAAGAAATTTCATAGGTGTTAAGAGAAAGAAAAAGTAAGAAAAATTCGAACGCACAGTCGCAGTAAAAATGGAGGCGCAGTATCAACTCTTTAAGTTAGACTGTTCATTTAAATATATCATTTATATTCTATCTACAAATGGTCCAACGAATCAGATAAAATCTGTTGTTTTTAAAAGCCGTTTGTGAGACATGTCCGTACTGATTTGATGCCTTCTTGAAATTTGCTTTATAACGATGTTTAACATTATTTACTTAATAGTCTTAACGGATAATAGGAAAGATGTCCAGTATTCATGATTCATAATGAATTGGTATTAAAAAACGTTAAACGGATTTTATTATATCGAAACTAGATGAGTAGGTCAACTTTAAACGAAAAATTTAAACGTTGTAAATAACTAAATTAAATTAAAAAAAAGATATATAGATTGTGCCGCGTCGAGTGCCTGTGGAGAATGAGAGAAACTGTACGCTATGAGCGATCGCTTTAATCGTCTAAGATGAATTAAATTGGCGCGAGAGTATGTGTAGAACTTTAGGTATATAAAAAGTTGGATATTTGCCTGTTGAAAAGTAACTATTCTATGTTTATAATTGATGATAGTTATTTCTACGTCCTTTAAATATTAGGTTGCAATCTTATTGCAGTTTCCAGAAAAAGTGTTCTTCTTTTTTACTACGAATGTTATTGACAAATTTATTTATCGGCTTGTCATCGAAAAAAATTGTATTCGATTCCTCGTACTTTTTGCCAGTGAAAGAAAAAAAGTAATTAGCTTCTTGCCAGTTTCAACGGTTTTTTTTTTGTTGCCAATAGAGATTTTTATTCCAATGTTGTGAAAAAATGCTTCCAGTGTAATCGATTTGAGCAGTAAACGAAAGGTCGTGAAATCTATGAATCCAGGGCAACGTGCTCCGAATATCCTTGTTTATTCGCAATTAAGGTGGCGCCAATTTTTTGCCAACGATGACAATACTAAAGGCGACACTGTATAAAAAAAAGTTATTCGATATTAGAAGAGCTTAAATACAACAGACTGTACTGACAATTTTATACATATTATACATAAATATATAAATATATATATACATACACATCCACAGCAATTATAAATATTAAAAAAACAGATAAGAATTATAAAAAGTAAGATTAAACAGTGTAATACTAAACAGAACGATATCCTAGTTTTATATTATTATAGATACTCACTTATAGTATTTCCTATCGATATTAGAGAAAAAGAAACACCACTAAAGTTTTTCACACTTTTATAATGAAAGCAAAAATGATCACAAGAACCAACCCCGTGAGAGGACCGTAAAAATATAAGTCTCTTTGTGATAGAGACAAGGCTATCCGAGCGAAGTGAAGTTAACGAGTAGTTTTATACATACGATACGAATTATCATTGGAAAATAAAACACTTTTTATGAAAAAAGGTCATTTTTCATTTTGCCATTATGTCTCTGCAATTATTTCACAGTAAAAATCCAACACGGAAGAATAAGAAAAATGAAAATTAGCTGACGAATTTTAAAAAAAGTAATTAGTATATTCCTTTTTGCTCCTGTAATTATTTACAGGGCAAAATCAAACGCCTAACCTCCCTTTTGTCCTCTTTTCCCTTCAAATTAAAAAAATCTCCTGAATCACCAAAAATCAAGGAATTCGATCCAATTTTTTCCTCCTCTACAAACTTTTAATTCATTCTTCGAAAATAATATCAAGATATTCAAAAGATTAAGAAACAAAACACTACGAAACAGATTTTTTTTAATGATACCAATTTCAAATATTTCCCAAACAGGGTAATCAGAAGATGTTCTGGGAAAATATTCCGGATATTTTAAGTAAAAATGTTGCAGTCTTAACAAAATTGAATAATTTCCAGTCAAATACTTGAATTTTCAATCATGTAATTATTTTTCAATTATAGGATATGAATTCGCAAAAACAACTATATTTGTTATAGTTAATATTTCAAACAAAAAAGATGTTTGTTATGAATGAAAAACAGTTTGAGACAACAAAACAAATTTTCTCCAAGAAAGTTGAATCCTCAAACAAAACGGAATTATTTTCCAAGAAACGATTGCATTTTCCAGCTAGAAAAACGATTTCCCTACAAAACAGTTACATTTTTAACACCAAAATATGAACTTTTGAAATAAAAGTTAATTTTATAGTAAATGATGGAATTTTCAAGCCAGATAGTTAATTTCGAAAAAAATAGAAGTTCTCTGAAGGTAGGTGAATTATTAATCTTCAAAACAAAAATTTGTAACCAAAAAGGATCTCTTTAACAAAATTGGTAAGCAAAAAATATGACTTTTCTACCTAGTAACTGAATTTTCCACTCAAATAGTTGAACTTTGAACCCAAAAAGACCAATTTTTGACAAAACAGTTTAATTTTGAACCTAAAAGGATGACTTTCTTGCAAAAAATGTTTAAGGACAGAGATGAACCTTTATACCAAAACAACACGAATTTTGGATTTTTGATCAAATAGTCCAATCCTCCATAAAAATAGTTTAGCTTCCAACAAAAGAGTTGCATCTTCAACCAAGAAAGCATTTCGAGTGAAGAAAGAAGAATCAATTTCAACCAAAAAGACGAATTTAAGAAAACTTGTCTTTCGACAATTGTGTTAATTACCTACTAAAAAATATAATAATATTAACCAAAAGTGGAACAATTTAATTTTCATTTAAAAGACTTAGTTGAAAAAAAAGTACCTTCGAAATAGTTAAATTCTTAACCAGGGACTAAGCTGAGCATTCAGCCTGGAAGTATGCATTAAAAAAAATAATTTCGAAAACGATACTAAAATTTCCAATGAAAAAGGATGATTCTCGACAAAAAAATATAATAGTAGACTTCCTAACAAAAAAAGTGGGACTCTTATAATAATGTTGCTTTCAGAAATTAAATACTTGAAGTTACTTTCGTGAAAAGCAATTTTTTATGTTTTTTACAACACGGTAATATTTTTTTAACTAGAATTTGAAAATATTTGAACAACACTAGGTTGTTTGAATAGTAATTTTTCCGTTTTAGAAATCAATTCTTAGCTTACATTCTCGAACATATACATTTCCACCGAAATTCAAACATTGCAATTTTGGAATTTCTTGTTTATCAATTCTTGAATCTTGTTCACCCGATTATTCAAAATCTGCTAAAAATCTGCTCAAAACACAAAAATTACTAGAATACTTGATAAAGAGAAGGCGCTGCCCTGAAGTAAGAAAATAAAAATTAGAACCAGCAATCAGTTAGGAATGAAAGATAGTTGGTATGTTTCTTCCTGCCATCGCAATTATTTAGAAAAAGCAACACAACATTTTGAACATTTTGAATCTGGGAACAGATTCAAAAGAAAAAAATTATTTGTATGTTCCATTTTGCCCCAGAATTTATTGCTAAGAAGAAATTTAACACCATAAAAAAAGACAAATCAAAACCTGTGAATATTATAATTATTTATATATTAATTACTATTAATCTCACATCCGTTATATTGCATAATTATCTTCAATATTTCGTATTAAATGATAACTTATACTTCCGAGTTTGAAATTCTCAATACCAAATTTGAATGTTAATTTCTCATAAAAATGTTTTGTAGAATAAATATTGAAGCCTATTTCTACTTAAAGTTTCCGCAAGAATATAAAATTATAAATAGTCGCCTTAATAGTATCTATCTGATTTTTTAATACAATTTTATGAATTAAAATTTCTTTATATTACAGGAATTAACAAGTTGACACATTTTGGTTGGCATAATATTTCCTGTCTATTGTTGTTGTTCTATAGACGTTCTAAACGAATCAAAACAAAACATAGACATAACCTGTATTTTTATTTTCTACTCAAACTGAGATTTTCATAAAAGAAATAACTTACCTTCATTTCTGCGACTTTATTACCTCACTGGCAGCAAATCCACCACACAAAACACTCAAGAAATAATTAAAAAACCCGAAGAAAATGATAAGGAACCAGAAATCTAAATTTTTCAACTGTTTTAAATAATGAGCACAAATCTCCTGATTTTAGGTTTCACATCACTCATGGACTCCCATTTCGTCGATCATTTACAAAAAGTTCCAAAAATAACAAATTGACATGGACGAGAACAAAAAAGCGTTGAAAATTCATTGAAAAATATTTTCGCAACCGTTATCACGACCGAGCAAACAATGAAATGCAACGAAAGAATCCTAAGTTTTTTTTAAATCTCGCTCCAGCGAATCTCGATCAGTGATGCCATATGGTAACTTCAGTGACTTCTCAACATTCCCTGAAAGTCACTAGTGTTTTGACAAACGAAAATGTTGGTAATGATAAATCCCGTGACCCTGTGTGATCGAGCAGCTAAACTTGGTGGATCAGGTGGATTTCCAAAAATTCTTTGAAAAAACGTAAGAAACCGCCTGAAAAGGCGAGTCTTTTCGTCCCAGTAAGTGTCAAAAATACTGCAAAAATGGCGGACCGAACAAATCTGAAGGAAATCATCCCCGCGCTACCTGATGAGAAAATCGGTAAGAAGCGATGAAAATCACACGTCTAATGCCCCTCCCTTCAACTAACATTTGCTTCAAAAAATCTTCTAAATCCTGCTTTAATTATGGTTAAAATTAACATAACTTGATTTCTAATGTTTCATAACCTTTTTACACGGAAGATTGAACATTGCTGCGAATGTCAATTCCCCTACTGACAGGCTACGTTTACTTCGCGATAATTCATTTTACCTTGCTTCTGAAATTATAGTTTAGAGATAAATTTCAATTTCTCTGTTTGATGTCCCATATTATTTTATTGCTTACACGGTTCTTGAGTTTTTAATATCTTTAGATATGCTGGCTGCAACGAGCGTTTTGCAGCAGCAAGCTGCAGATATCAGGAATCAACGAATCAATTGGCAGTCGTATCTTCAGTGAGTCTATATTTATTTTATTACATCCTCTTCTTTTGATATTGAAGTTCGAATTAACATCATTATTGTTTTTTCAGCATGTTTCATAATTTTTATACAAAAGTTATTGGAGTGGGGCGCTTTTCCAAAAATAATTTTGTTCCCAGTGCTCAATTTTATTAAATTATATTTTTAAGTAGTTTTTAAAAATGAATTATAAAAAGCTGTATTTCACGAGGACAATTTATTTCGAATGCATCGAATTCCGAGAAATTGAGTAATAAAGTCAGAAATACTGAAGATTTTGATCAATATTTTCTAGAACTTTTGGAGCTAACAATATGTTTTAAGATTGTGTCGTGCTCCAATTTTTAATCACAATGCCGAACTCTAATCAAAATAAAGATCAATTTTTTATAGATCTCAAATGATATCGAAAGAAGATTACGACTTCATAGTAGCATTTGATACAAGCGATACAGCAGCGAGGGAAGCGAAACTGAAAGAAAATCCAAACCAAGCCGCAAAAACGTTTCTGAATCTACTTGGTCATGTTTCCAAGGACCAAACTATTCAGTACATTCTTACAATGATCGACGACATGTTGCAGGTATTTGTAAAAATATATATGTCTTAGGGTGTCTAGTGGAATAAAAAATCGGGAAAACCCCGAGAATTTTATTTGGGACCAGGAATTTTTTTCTCCTATCGCAAAATCTACTTATTCTACTTCACATTTTTTCGATTGTTTAGTCAAGCTCTCGACTCAACAATAAAAAAAATGATGTTCGAATGAGAGGGAAAAACATTTGATCTGAAATAAATAAAATAAAAGTATTTTATTGTATTTATTATTTTATCATTGAAGAAGTTTTTACTTTCTTGGATTCTGAAATTTTCATTTGTTGGCAATTCCACAGTCTCAGATGACTAAAAATCTCGACTATTTTCCAAATTCGGAAATTTCCTATTTCTAATATTTTCTTTCTTGTGATTTTTTATTCGTCCCGATGACAGTTCTAATTCTACTTCACATATTTCAACAAAATAATGAACTTTTCTCCTACGATATATTTTCATGTTTTTCCAAATCCCAGGGATTCATACATGCATATTACTTAAAAAAAATTGATTTACGTTTGAAATCAAACTAGCCAAGTTTATTATTCGCATATATTTTGAACTGAGATTGCCTGATGTTGAAACTTTGTTCTTTTGAAGGTTGTTTTGACTCGAAACAATTTTCAAATTTCTATCTTTTTTGTAGTAAATTCGACTAATTGCAAAGTTGAAAAATGTTAGTTTTCTGTTTCGTTTAATTTCAACATTCTTCTTTTCTAATATTGAATATTTTATATTTTCAATTCTTATTATTTATGAGAGCGTTTTTAATTTGACCTACTTTTATGACAGGAATCTTTCAAATTCAAAGTATTTGTTATCAATAAAATATCATTTCATATACTATTGCTTAGCCTTTCATCAATACACATCAAGAAATTATTGAATTTAAACTCATTTATTCGAAAATTATTCAATACTACTTTTTTTTTTTAATTTTCAACCCTTTCAGTTTGAGATGAATAGTTTTTCAATCATATTTAGTTTGAAATATATCGACGATAAAGGATTTAATTGGAAATTATACTTTGTAACAGTACAGTTGAAATATGAATTTGTTCATATTTTTTTTCATTCAGTTTTGAAATTATCCGATTTTTGAATTCTTCAAGTATAGCTATAAAAAATATAAATATAAAATGGTAGAATTTTTAAATATGTATCTTCCTTTATCTAATATATTTATATATTTTTTATTATATTTTTTTTATTATATATTATATATTTATTTATATATTTATATATTTACAGGAGGATCGCAGTCGTGTTGAAATTTTCCGGGAGCACTCAAACCGTAAGCGTGAATCGGTTTGGGGTCCATTTTTGAATCTGTTGAACAGACCTGACGGATTTATCATGAACATGACTTCTCGAATAATTGCCAAACTTGCTTGCTGGAGCCACGAGCTAATGGAAAAAACTGACCTTCAATTCTACTTAACATGGCTCAAGGATCAATTGAAATCGAGCGTAAGTTTTTGGAGCAGCACTCTTGTTACTTTCGAAAGCAATACTGATTCATTCGAAAAGTTGTCATTTTCAGATGCCTAGTAGTTCGCAATTTACTTGCAATTAGTCTCGCAAAACTTTTAATCTTAGATTGTAGCGAGTTCAATTTTTAAATCTCTGGGTTTTCATTCTCATTAAAACTAATTCGTTGTTTTGTTTCAGGCAAATAGTTCTAATATTCAGTTTTTTGTAGATAAATTATTACATTATCTATTTGTATAAGCACTCGCTTTTTCGCATGCTTTCGTGCCTGAACTGTGTTTAACAAACAAATTTTTGACTTGCACTCTGGAAATTTGAAATTTTCTACTTAACGAGACAATTTAGCACGAGGCTTCAGGAGTTGTTCATAAATTAAGTAAGGGTAATTTTTAAAGTTTTCATCCATAAACCTGAATATCTGAAAATATTAAAAAATTAACCAAATTAGCCAAATTATTTTTCAGGCAAATGCAGAGTCCGTTTATTTTTCAATTGAAGTTGAACAGGTTTGAATCGAAACAACCGATTATTCTGATATTAGTTTCGAAGAAAAACCCTTACCTTTTTTATGAAAGAGTCTTCACTAGTATATCTCGCTAATTTATTTTTTAGGCGTAAACCTTGGTAATCAATTTGACTTCCTCTGAATTTAGTTACAGTCAAATCGGTTATCGGTTTTAAATTAGTTATCAAAGTGTTTGAATCATTGATAGAAATGTAGATTCATTTTAGATAGTAGAAATCATTTCACTAACCCATTCACGCTCAGTCGCTCAATAGGTAATGGTGCTTTCTTAGTTTTTCGGATAAAACTTTCCTACCAATTTTCTCAACTAGAGTTCGTTCTGTCTAATATTAGAATATCATGAAATTCGAGTCACGTAGTTTTCGAGGCACCCTTGAAGGTGCAGAGGTAGAAGATGCGACATTCTCTGAAGGCCCTTGATCGAAAGTGTTTTCCGGCCACATCTTTGAATATTTTGGTCTAATCTTCTGCATATTATTTATTCCATTTCCCCTACCTGAGTCGTTTTTTCGAAAAGCTGTTTCTATATTGTTCATTAATCGAAAACAAAAGTACAATAGCGGTAACGCTCAGAGTTTATTTTCGTTGACAAGTTTATCAAGAACGAATTGACCTTCCATTGTTATGGGTTTGAAGCGGCTTACAAAAAATAAAATTAAAAAAACATGACCTAATTAAATTACAACAAAAATAATTATGAGTGTCGGTTAATATTTGCAGTAATAAAGGAAATCCCCTGGTACATACAATAGTACAATAACTTTCAACTGACATTTTCAGTTTTTTTTTTATTTTATAAAAAAAGTCCAAGTAAAAATTCAAAGTAATTTGAAAGTCCTCTCTTCTGAAATTTCAATGAAGAAATTTCTTCAAGCAGTTTTTATAGTAGAAATAGTATTTTGCAGAAGAAATATCTCCGAATTATAATAGAAAACTTATTTACATTTTTTATTGCGAATTCATCCTTCCTTAGTTGAAAAATCAACAACTTGGTGAAATGATAAACTCTTTTGTTGGAAATTAAATTTTTTGTTTGAGGGTTCACAATTTTAATTCAAAATTCACCTCTGGTTGAAAATGTAACTATTTCGTTGAAAATCAATCAACTTTTTTTTGGTGAAAATGCGAGTATTCATTTGAACATTGATTTTAAATAATTCTCTTTGAGAATTTATATGCTTTGAGTAAAATTCGTCTCTTTTTCGAAAATTAATCTTTATGGTTAAAAATTATTCTTTTTCGCACAAAATACATCTATTCCAGTTAAAGATTCTTAATTTTACCTGTGAGTTCATAAGTCTGGTTGAAAATAATTTCATCAACTGAAAATTCAACAATTTGAATAAAAATTTGTCTTTTCTCGAATTGGAAATTCAATTGTGACGTTGAAAATGCACAGATTTTATTGAAAAATCTATTTTTTGGTGGAAACTTTTTTCTTCTTCGAAATTTGATTCTCTGCTTTAAAAATGTTTCTTTACGGTTAACAGTTCAAGTTATACAGATAAATATTTTTCATTTTAGTCGTAACGACATCTTTTTCAAAACACTCATGTTTGGTTAAAACATTAATTTTTCAAATCAAATTGTTACTTTTCCATTTCTGGTTAAAAATGATTATTTTTATATTTCAAAATTCAACCATTTTGTTGAAAAATTGTATTTTTTGGTTGAAAATTGATATCTAGTTTCTTAGACTGAAAATTTAACTTATCCAAATTGAAAATTTCATAATTGTAGTTGAAAATTTATTTGTTTGGTTGAACATCAATTTTTTACAGTATTTTTGGTTTCTGTTTGAAAATTCAACTTTTTTGGTTGAAGAATCTTTGTTTCAGTTAAAAACTCTCTTGTTTGGTTTGAAATCGGTTTTCCAAACTAAAAAAGTTACTGCTTCATTCTTGGTTGAAAAACATCATTTTCTCAGTTTGAGATTCAACTATTTTGTTGAGCATTGTATTTTTTGGAAGAAGATTAATCTTCTTATTTGAAAATTAATCTTCTTGGTTTTAAATTCAACTGTTCCAGTTGAAGATTCATAATGCTGTTTGGAAATTCTTCCTTTTGGCTGAAAAATCAGCTATCTTGTTCGAAATCAGTTTTTTTTTCTGTTATCGTTGATTGATTTTTGTTAATTTTTTCAAGATAATGTTAGAGAAAATGTTTTATAATTTGTTCTTGTGACAGGTACCACAAATTTTCCAAATCCAGGAGCAAATGACAAAAAACTCTAAAATGAAAAAAGGCGGCTATTCTTTCGATGGCAAAAATTTTTTTTACTGCTAGGAAAGTATGCTAGATACATGGAAATGTTCAGATTGAAAAGTGCTCTCTTGAAGAGACCTACAGTAAGTCAGTTTCCCACCTTTCAGTATTTCCAACTGTTTTTTAATATGCTCGCTCAGTAAAAATACATTCTTTTGAGGATTACATAAAAAAAAGATTAAAAATACTAAAAAATAGAATACAGATTTTCAGGTCTTCCCAAGCAGAATGATGTTCAGTCTGAACTTTTCCAGTATATCGCCTATTTTAGTTCAGTTTAGTTATAGTTCTTTTCCAATTTTTTTGCAGTATTTTTAAAATTCAGGGAACCTTTTTACGTTAAATAATGAAGAGTTCATCATCTGCATTAATTTTGAATGCACCGGATTTTCAAAAAATTCTTCTTTCTTCGTTTAACAATTAATTTTGAAGCATTTTCTAACATCCTTTCCCTTAACCTCAACAATTTTCAAACTTTTAGAAACTCTTCGGTTTTTCATAATAAACCGATTATTATCAGAAAACATTACTCCATATTTTAAATTCTTCACTTTTTATGATTAAAAGTAATAAATGAATGTTTAATTAATTCCCTTAAAATTGAAAGTGTTAAACTTTGAGAGCTTTGATTTGGGAGTATCAAAGATTGGTTAATGTTCAAGGCTTATATTGAAGCTTATTTTTCATATTGTTAGATTTTTATGACTCTCCTCGAATTTGCTTCTTGAAATTAGTCGTATATTTCATAAATTCTATTGGAATCCACACTTTCGAGTTAATTATTGATCAGTTGTGAATGCTTCTTCAATAAAATGGGCAAATGGTAATCTATTTGTGTTTTTAATGTTTGAATGTTCTAAATCTCAGATGAATAAATTTGATAAGTTTTCAATATTGGGTATTGTTGAGTTTTGTTTTCTCAAACTAGTAACTTGAAAAACAAAGAATTATGAAAGTTTCATAGTGTTATTTTTCATTATAAAATGTTTTTGGTTGAAATTTGTCCAATTTCGAGGCCATGTGATACATGATTAACGTGACCCAAATTATAAATTTTGTTTGCAACAACTTACGTCCGCACCGACTGAGATATCGAGTTGAAATTCTCGGAAAGCAGAAGGAATGAATGAACTGCGTTTGTATACAACATTTGTTTCAAAATTTTGGAGAAAAAACATTATTTTTCCGAGAAAAGTTTACCAAAATTTTGAACCAAATGTTGTATACACACGTAGTTTATTGTTTTCTACCTTCTCTGAAAATTTCAACTTGTTATCTTATTTGGTACGGACGTGAATTGTTGAAAAAAGTATCGATTATTTGTGACACGTGACTCATGTATCACATGGCCTTATTCAAAAGTTCAGTTCCAATTTCGAACAACTGTGTATAATAGATTTACAACGTTCTATTTTCAGATTCACAAGTTCAAGGAATATTGGAAATCTATTGAAAATATATCAAATCTGCAAAAAATATGAATATATAAAAAAATATAGAATGTGGCATCACACGTAGAAAACATAAATAATTTGAATAGCAATTTTCATAAATGCTCGAAAAAACGAAAATTTGTGATTTCATTTTGCAATCAAGGCATCTAAATAGACTTTTTACACTCTTCCTTCTTGATTGAAAGTTCAACCATTTTGTTGTAAGTTCATTCCATTATTTGAATATTATTTTCTTTATTTAAAAACTCATTTATTCTGTAGTCAATATGTTCATAAGTTAATGAGTAAATAATCAATGTTCAAGTTTTTTCAGTTTTTTTTGTTGTTGGAAGAATTAACTCTCTGGTAAACATTTTTTTTCTTCTTCAAATACAACTGTCTGGTTGGGAATTAATTTGTTCTGGGTGAGAATACAACCAATTTGTTCAACATTCATTAGTTCTGAACATCACTGCTATTGTACTTTTGTTCTCGATTATTAAACAAAATGTGAACCATTTTCCAAAAAACCGACTCTGATACGGAAGAGGGAAAACACTATGCTCATTTCGTATTTAAAAAATTATACCAAAATATTCAACGATGGAGCCGGAAAACTGTATCCCGCAAACACATTCTGATCAAGGGCCTTTAGGCCATGCTATACTTACCCCATCCTACTCTATCAACATCTTTTTTTTTTAACAACTCACTACCATACGAATGGCGATATCAAGGTGAAACTTTCAGCAAATAGTTCAAAGCTACTTAGATACGTCTGTATGTCTCTTATTCCGGAACTACAAAAAATTTTATTTTGAAAACTTTTTGAAAAAGTTTGTTCGGATTTCTAGTGACTTAGTACCATGCAAACGTTCCTCAGTGCCTTTTGTATAATTTCTAAGATTTGCAACTCTGTATCTTAGTTCGCGTGGACGTGAGTTTGTTGCCAAAAAAAATGTCGGTAAGGTAGGAATCAGGTAAGTATAACGCGGCCTTATTGCAGCATATCAGTGTTGCTTTTTCTTGGGAAGGTTGTGGGTTTTCTGAACATGTTAGAAAGATGTACAAGAATTGTACATTACGCGAATGGACGACACATCGAGTGGGTTTTTTTAGTTCGATGCCCTCCAGGAGGGAAGCATGCATGCCGAGGTAGCGCAGGACAACACCCCCAACGAGGCCGGGGAGGCCACTGAGCTACACGAAGTGCTCAACCCGGTTGGTTTTGTAATAACTCACCGTAACATTAAGAACCAATTACGACACTATGCTAAGTATCTTTTCCTGCAGTGCAGACGTCCATTTTTTTCTTTAACGTCGGATAAAATACATCACATAGAATACTATTCAATAATCAACATATAATTACAGGGATCACAGCGGTTCAGTTGTTCAATTTTAGGTAAAAGATCAAACTTTTCCGTAAAAAAATATATTGATAGTTTCAGATTCAACCAAATACTTGAATTTTCAACCAAAAAATATGAATTCTTAACAAAGAATAGAATAGTCGATATTTCAACCATAAATTATTATAATTTTTAATCTAGAACATTTTATTTAAACGTTTAAGATAACTTTTAACCAATATTGCTGATTTTCTAGCAGAATAATTGAGTTCATAAGTCAAAGAAATGAGTTGTCAATCAATAAAATTGATTTTCTACCAAAAAATACCAATTTTTAACGTAAAATTTTTATTAATATGTATTTCAAATACAACATTTTTCAATTTTTAATCGAAAACAATTAAATTCAACCAAAAAAGATTGATTGTGTACCAGAGAGTTGCATTTTAACTATAAGGGATGAAGTTTCTACCTAAAGGGATGCATTTTCGAGCAAAAAGACAACAAAATATATAAATTTTAACCAACCTTTTTGTTCAAAGTAGTTGTTGAATTTTTGAGCAAAAAAATTGAATTCTCTTCGGGAAATGTAACGGTTGATCTTGCAGCTAAGAATGATTTCAATTTTTAATAGAAAACAGTCTTATTCAACCACAAGAGATGAATTTTCAACAAGATACTTGAATCCTCAACTAAAACAAAATAATTTTGAGCCAATTCCAAAGGGGGATAGTTAATTTCTAGTTGGAAAGATGAATCTTCGTCCAGAAAGAAAATTAATTTTCAAGAAAGTGATTCAACTTTCAACCAAGATTGCAGATTTTTAAGCAAAAAAGATGCATCCTTAATTTTAATGATGAATCTTTTACAAAAAAGATATTTATTTTCTACAAAATAGGCGAATTTTCATTGTCAAATATAATGTATCTTTTAAACGAAGCGAATTTTAGTTTCAGGGAAAAACAATTGAATTCAACCAAAAAAGATAAGTTTCTAACAGAATATGTAGTTTTCAAGGAAATATTTCAATCCTCAATCAAGTCAGATGAATTTTATTTATTCTTTTTTTCTAACGTACTTTTCTCAGTTGTGACTTCTCAGATGTTTGAAGCATATTCGAGTTCTACCTAAAAGACAGCTTACAGTTGAAAGAAAACACCAAAAATTGAAAGAAAATTATCATCCTTAAAAGTGGTAATATTAGGATGAGAATTGTCCTTTTTTTCGTTTTTCCACCTAAGTTCGAAATCAATTAATTGGAACAAATGAAAGAATTCAACTATCTTCGGTTCAAAAAGTCTTCAATTATATTTTTGGTTTAGATTTTTTTTCTAATAATAATAATAATTGTTGTGTGCAATTAAAAATTAATTATCTTCTTGAAGATTCATATTTTCAGGATGGTAGCTCAACTATTTTGTAGGAAATTCGTTCTTCGGCTTGAACATTGAACAATTTGGTTGACAATTTTGGGATTTTTCTTTTTTTCTTATCAAATTTAACAACCGTGTAGAAAATTGATTGATTAGGAACTTCTCTTTTTTGGTTGCAAATTTAATTATTCTGTCAAAAAGTTATCTTTTTTTTTGTCTTTGTGAGTACAATTTCGGGCAGAATGAAAGGTTTTGGTAGAATTTATAAGATCGACATTATATTCTCATGAATAAAATATGTGTTTTTGGTTCAAAAATTCATCTTTGCCTCTTGAAAATGTAACTCAATTATTTTTTTGGAGATTCAATTATAATGTTCAATATGTATCCGTTTTGTTTCGAAATTGGTCTCTTTGGTTTAAAAATTTGAAATATTTTTGTAGATTTTGGTACCGTCTGTCTAGGAATAGTTTGTTTTTTTTGTTGAAATTTATATATTTTCTTCATAGTAATAGAATTAATCGTTCTGACTTTTCCATTTTTGGTTGAAAATTGATGGTTTTTATTCTAACTTCGGACTATTTGGTTGAGAATTTATGTAGTTTGTTGAAAATTTTTCTTCTTTTGGTATAAAAGTAATCTTCTGTTATGAAAATCCAACAATTCGTTTGTTTATGAATTGTCTCCGTGGTTTGAAAACTCATCTTCATTGTTTGAAAATATAAATGGTTGGTTGAGAATTGAAATATTTTAATGTATCCGTTTCGTTTCGTAATTGGTCTCTTTGGTTTAAAAATTTAAAATATTTTTGTAGTTTTGGTACCGTCTGTCTAGGAATAGGTTTTTTTTTGTTGAAATTTGTATATTTTCTTCATAGAAATTAAAGTAATCGTTTTGACTTTTCCATTTTTGGTTGAAAATTGATGGTTTTTATTCCAACTTTGGACTATTTGGTTGAGAATTCATGTAGTTTGTTGAAAATTTTTCTTCTTTTGGTATAAAAGTAATCTTCTGTTATGAAAGTCCAACAATTCGTTTGTTTATGAATTGTCTCCGTGGTTTGAAAACTCATCTTCATTGTTTGAAAATATAACTGGTTGGTTGAGAATTGAAATATTTTGGCTACAAATGTAATTATTATTTTGAAAGTTATCCTTCTCCGTTCGAAATTCGTCTTTTTATGTTAAGATGTTGTAGATTCACTTTCTATATATGGTTGAAAATTGATCATTTTTAATTGAAAAAGTAGTCTTTCTGGTATATGGATGACATTTTTTTATCTCCCTTGATAAAAGAATTTTTCTTGGTTGCAAATCCTACACTTTTGAAGAAAATCCGTGAATTGGGCTGTAAAATTCGTCTTTGTTTTTAAAAATAGAACTTACTGATTCATCAGAAATTCATCTATTTGAAAATTGAATTATTTTTCAAAAACATATCCTTTTTGGTTGAAAATTTGTCTTTTTTGTAAGAAAATTTAAATGTTTTGTTAGATTTTCCTACTATCTTATTGAAAAAATATATTTTTTCTTGTTAAAAATTGAACTGTTCTGTGGAAAATTAGTTTCGTTTTGGATAAAAATCAATTGTTTCGACTATTTTTTTTTGTTAAAAAGTTATTGTTGTTAGTTGGAAACCTATCTGCTTGGTTGAAAATTTATCTATGTTGTTGGCAGTTCTTCTTTTCTGGTAAAAAAATAAACTTTTGTTTTGAAAATTAACCAATTTTATTGAAAAGTCAAGCCGTTTAGTTGAAAATGGGTCCTTTCGAGTTAAAAATTCAACTATTTTGGTAGGTTCTTTCACTGTTCGGTTACAAATGAACTTTTTTGTTGAAAATTCACATTTCCGTGTTAATAACTCGACTGTTTTGAAGAAAATTCGTCTTTTTGGCTAAGAATGCAACTGTTTTGTTGAAGATTGATCTGATTTCTTCTTAAGGATTTTGAAATGCTTTCTTAAAATTTTATCTATTCCATTTTCGGTTCAGAATTCATCCCTTTTAGTTGAAAATACGACTATATTCTTGAAAATTCGTTCTTTTAGTTGCAAATGCATAATGCTTGCTTGAAATATTGAGAGCTTGATGCGTTTTAGGCCCTATTCCATACAAATTTAGCAATTAAGTAGTTTTGAAAATATTGGAAATTGGCATCACCAAAAAGACCTTCTTTCAGAGCTTGTTTTTTTGACGTCTTTAATTTCTGCTCATGATTATTGAAGAATTAATCGAAACTTCTTAAAAAAGGGGTAACTTATTTCGAAGTTCTCGATTTAAGCTGTTCCAGGAGAATTTTGAAATTCAAAGAAAAAAGGGGGAAGAAAGTATAAGGTAAAAAAGGGGACGGACTGTGATCCCTGAAATTAGTTAATTACTGGGAATATGTAACTTTAAATTCTTACAAAAACTAATCACTCAGTCATTTAATTTCAAGAAAAAAGCATTATAAGATTAGGACCTACATCGATTATAGAAGTTATGTATATTCCTTCTCGAAATTTGTCAACAACATAACAAGATAATTCTGTAAGATTTTCAAAAGTTTAGATCTAATTTAGACTTACACCAATAATTTTTGTTTAATTAGCACCATTTTCTTCACTCATAAAAGCCATGAAGATTGACAAATACGTGATTATTCGCGAGGTTGATGCGATGCGCATGTTAGAATTATTTGAAGATTTGCTCGTAGATGCTAAAACACAACTACTTATAGTTAATTTTTTTTAGATGACACGTATTGTATGCATGCGTACGGCGTATCTACTATTGGACCTCAAAACCATATCGTATTTGGACATTCGTTTCATTCTTCAAATTACAAATATGGAAGAGGCTTCAATGTTTTTTAAAAATTGTTTTTTTCCTTCTAATTCAGAACAACGAATACATTCAATCAGTGGCGAGGTGCCTTCAAATGATGCTGCGCATTGATGAGTATCGTTTTGCTTTTGTCTCTGTGGATGGAATTTCGACTTTGTTGGGTGTTCTCAATGGCAGAGTCAACTTTCAAGTGCAATATCAACTTATCTTCTGTCTTTGGGTCCTTACATTCAATCCTCTCTTGGCAGAGAAAATGAACAAGTAGGTTCTAAATATCAACATTTCGTTAATCAGGGTGGCGACTTGACCGGGAGACCGGGAATTTGATTGCCTGGGAAAAAACTGGGAATTTAATTCAAAAACCGGGAATTGATTGGATTCAACCTAGACTATTCAAAATTCTACCCAAAAGAATAAGAGAAATGACCGCTTTCTTTTTATGAATCAAAAAAATATATTATCATTTGATTTAAAGAATGTAACTTTTCTTCACTCTGATTCTCAAAATATTTAAATACATCTATACTTCATGAGAGTAAAAGTTTTTTTTTCATTATGAGAAAAACGTTTTGCACATTTATTGCTCTGTGAGATTTTTTTAGCTGACTCAAATTTGATAATCAAATTGATGATAGCCCAAACATACAGAAAGAATTATTATCTAAATTTATTCGAAAAAATGTATTAATCACGTTTTATTTGCTTTTCTTCATTTATCTGACTTGGGACAGGAGATTTCGGAAAATATTTATAGAGAAGAATTTAAAAAAATCGTTTCTCCAATTCCAAATTCGTTACAATTTCATAGTTTCGTCTCCTTTATTTCAAATAAAGAGAGTACTTCAAGCAGCCTTAAGAGTAGAAGTAGTATTCCGAAGAAGAGATATTAATAATAAAAATATTAAACTATATTAAAAATGTTAAAATAGTGACACTAGATAATAAAAATATATATAATATTTTCATTTTCATGGTTCAGATTCCAACCATTCTGTTGGCAAATTGTATTTTTTGGTCGAAGAATAATTTTCGGTCAAAAATTGAACTACCCTAGTCAAAATTCGTCACAATTTTCCCTCTTTTCAATTTTAAATAAAGAAAGTACTCCAAGCAGTCTTTAGGGTAGAAGTAGTATTCCGAAGAAGATATATTATTATTAGAAATATTAAACTATATTAAAAATATTAAAATAGTGACACTAGATATTAAAAATATATATAATATTTTCATTTTTATGGTTCAGATTTCAAACATTCTCTTGGCAAATTGTATTTTTGGTTGAAAATTAATTTTCTGTCAAAATTGAACTATTCTAGTCGAAATTCGTCAGAATTTTCCCTCTTTTCAATTTGAAATAAAGAAAGTACTTCAAGCAGTCTTTAGAGTAGAAGTAGTATTCCGAAGAAGAAATATTTCTAAATTATAATAGAAAACTTGTTTACATTGTTAATTGCAAATTCGTCCTTTTTAATTAAAAAATCAAATACTTGTTTGAAATTCAAACTTGTTTGTTGAGAGCTAAATTTTTATGTTAAAGTTTCATTATTTCGATTCAAAATTCGCCTCCGATTGGAAATGTAACTACTTTGTTAAAAATCAATTCATATTTTTTAGGTGAAAATTCAATTATTTAGTTGAACATTGATTTCTGAATCTGAAAATCAAAGTATTTCTTTGAGAATTTATGTACGTGATGGAAAATTTGCCTTTTTTGTAGAAAATTATTCTTTATGGTCAAAAAATAATCTTTTTGCTTAAAATACTTCTATACATTTGAAGATTAATTATTATACCTAAAAATTCATCAGTTTGGTTAGAAATAAATTTATTCAACTGAACATGTAACTGTTTCATTTTTAGTGGGAAATTGATCTTTTCTAGTTCGAAATTCGACAATTTCTTGAAAATTTGTCTTTTTAAATTGAAAATTCAACTATTTCGTTCAAATTTCACATATTTTGTTTAAAAGTCGTTTTTCTTTTTGTAGAAAATTATCTTTTCCTTTTTCATTTTAGTCGAACATTAATCTAGTTAAAAACTCTTATGTTAGGTTTATAATTGATTTTTTTAGCCAAAAATGTCACTATTCTATTTTTGTTTAAAAATTTTTATTTTTATATTTCAAATTTCAACCATTTTGTTGAAAAATTATATTTTTTGGTTGAAAATTAATTTTCTGTCATTAATCTTCATGGTCAAAAATGTATCTTTTTGCTCTTTCATTTTTAGTGGAAAATTGATCCTTTCTAGTCCAAAATTTAACAATTAGGTGAAAATTTGTCTGTTTGAATGGAAAATATAATTATTTCGTTGAAACTCCACACATTTTGTTCTTCTTTGCGGTTAACAATTCAAGTTATAAATTTGAATATTTTTCATTTTAGTCGTCAAAAATGGTTTTTTTTCCTTTTTCGTTTGAAAATTTTCATTTTTATGGTTCAAATCTCAACCATTTGTTGAATTTTTTTTTTTTTTTTTGCATGAAAATTAATTTTTTGTCAAGAATTGCACTATTCTAGTTAAATGATCATCATTTCAG
>WSXT02145015.1:0-10394 GCA_011762715.2 Neuroterus valhalla
AATATATTAATATCTATTTAAACAACATCTTGAATTCAGACCAGATGATCGACATTTTTTTCCATCTTTACTAGTAACATATTTATATTGGTCGCAAAACGCAAAAATTTATATTTCTTCATGACGTTCATTCTAAACATCCTTTAACACAACAGATCAAACATTGCAAAATGAATCAATTATAAAAAGCATAATCTAATTTTCAACAAAAAAATGTTTTTCTACAAAAATTGAAACAGGTAAATTCACGATTGAAAAAATGAATTTACGATAACAAAAAAAAAACTGACTTCCAACAAAATAGTTTTTTTTTCAACCAATGTGATGTTTTTTCAAATAACATTATGAATCTTCAACCAGCACAGATAGATTTCAAATTAAAAAGATGAATTTACAACTAATAACATAAATATCTAGCTGGAGCACTTCAACTTACAACCATGAAGGTGAATATTCAAACAAGAAGATTGATTTCCAAATAGAAACAATCATTTTCTAAGAAAAAATGTAATGTTCAACGAAATAGTCAAATTCAAGTATTTTTTGAGCTATTGAAATTTAAAAACAGCTGTTCCAGCTTTCGCCTGTTCTTTCCCTTCTCCTCTAAAATCAGCGTTTTCGCTCTTAGGTCCCTTTCTTCGGAGCGCGTCACAATTAATTTTATAGTTTTTTAGAGCAGATAAATTAACTTTTAATGAGAAAGATTATTAAGGATGTACTCCAGTTACAGTCAATTTCAAAATTCGATAATCTTTATGATGATTTATATAATTGACCAAAATTAAATTGTTGAAATTGTTTATTTATCAGAAGTTATTCACAGTCTTAGTTTTTGCTATATGGTTAGGAGAAAAATACAATTCTTATCTAATCCTAACGATCAAGGCTTAATTTAATTCTTGGAAAGATCCTTTACAATTCTATATGGGTATTGTTGATTGAAATTCGAACTTTCATTGTTTATAACAATTACAATAATTATTATTTCTAAATACATTTTCCGACACAATCTACCCGAATAAAATTGTAGAGAATCCTCCAAAGAATTAAATGAGGCCTTGACCATTAGGATTGGATAAGAATTGTAACTTTTATCTAACGAAAAAGAAAAAAATAAAACTCTAAATAACTTCTGAAAACTAAACAATTTCAACCTGAATTTTTTCTTTTCTGAAGCACACTGAGAAGCCTCCATCTAAATACGCAGCATTTATAATAGGATATATTTTGGTCAATTTTATAAATCATTATAAAGATTATCGAATTTTGAGATTGACTGTAACTATTGTACATCCTTAAATGAAAATTTGAATACTAAAATTTTAAATTGAAAAAAAATGTTTAACTAAACGAATAGATTTTTAAAAGAAAATATGGAATTTTAAATTGGAATAAGTTAAATTTTCAGTTAAAAAATGACTTATAACAAAAGAAACTATCTTTCAACAAACATAAAAAAAACTGTCAAACAAATTATCATGTTTATGCAGAAAATGATGAAGAATCAAATGAAATTATAAATTGTTAACTGAAGTAGTTGAATTTTAACCAAGAAAGACGAATGTTTAACTGAAATGATGAACATTTAACAAGAATAGTTCAATTTTTGACAAAAAATTAAATTTTAACCAAAAATACATTTTTGGCAACAGAATGGTTGAAATTTGAACCATAAAAATGAAAATTTCCAAACAAAAATGGAATAATGACATTTTTGGCTTGAAAAATTAAATTTTAACCAAACATAAGAGTTTTCAACGAAATGAATGTTCGACCAAAATGAAAAATGTTGGACTGTATAACTTGAATTGTTAACCGTCAGAATTTATAAAGAAGAATATTAACTTCCGAAAAAAAATATAATTTTCTACGAAAAATCGATTATCCAACGAAATATGTAAAGTTTTAACGAGATAATTGTTGAAATAATTGATTTTCAACCAAACAGATAAACTTACAGGTATAATGATGAATGTTCAAATGAATTAATGTATTTTAAGCAAAAAAAAAAAAGAATTTTTAACGTTAATATTCATTTTCTACAAAAAAGGCTAATTTTCCATGAAGTACGGAAATTCTCAAAGAAACAGTTTGATTCCAAAATTAAAAAAACAACGTCCAACTAAATACTTCAATTTTCACCAAAAAAAGGTGAATTGATTTTTTTAACAAAATAGTTAAAATTTTAACCAATGGTGAATTTTGAATCGAAATAATGTAGCTTTAACAATAAAATTTGATTTTCAACAAACAAGTTTAAATTCCAAACAAGTAGTTGATTTTCTAACACAAAAAGGATGAATTTGCAATAAACAATGTAAACGAGCCTTCTATCATAATTCAGGAATATTTTCTTCTTCGTAATACTACTTTTACACTAAAGACTGTTTGAAGTACTTTATTTATTTAAAATTACGAAGATGGAACTTTAAAATCGCGACGAATTTTGGATTGGAGGGACGATTTTTTTCGAATTCCTCTCTTTTAAATCCGAATTATAATTAGTTTAAAAAGTTCACGTTCCATGTAAAAAATTCCCTGTTCCTAGTGAAATTATACTTTTTCACTGAAACTCCCTGCTCTAAAATAAAAACTATAATTATGTATGAAATTCCCTGTCCCAAGTCAGATAAAGAAGGAAAATAAAATTAAACGTGATGAACACATTTTTTTGAAAAAATGAGAGTAATTATTTTTTTTGTAAGTTTGAGTTATCATCAATTCGATTATCAGATTTGAGTCAGCTAAAAGAATCTCACCGAGCAACAAATTTGCAAAACGTTTTACTTAAAATGTAAAAAAATTTCTTCCTCTCATGACGTAAAGATGTATTTTAATATTTTGAGAATCAGATTAAAGGAGTGTTACATTTTTTAAATCAAATAATAAGATATATTTCTGATTCATAAAAAGAAAGCGGTCATCTCTCGTATTTTTTCGGTAGAATTTTCAATAGTCTAGGGTGAGTCAAGTAAATTCCCGGTTTTTTCCCGGTCAATAAAATTCCCGGTCAAGTCGTCATCCTGATGTCTCTTTTTTAATCAATTATTTCCTCTTTTGTATTTCAATTTCACTTCCGACATTCATGTTTTTATTTACATTTAAAGTTAAATATTGCATAAACGTGGAAGCAGTCATAAATTCCAGGCGAAGCTCGAACATTGTTCGAGGCATCAGGACTTAATGTCTGTTTGGTTGCGCCGATTCAATTTTTATTGTTCAGCCGAGAAACAACGAGAACCCATTAAAGGAAATTCTGAGCTCTCGAGGTATCTCAGAAAATTTCTAAGTGCCGTTAAACGGCAGGGGTAATTGAATTTTGCCTTGCGATGCTGCATAATAACCTTATATTCATAGTACTAACATCAGCACACTTAAGCCTCCTGATGGCTCCAAACGAGTATCTTCATCTCCACTAAACTTGGAAAGAACTTCTTTCAAAACTACCTACATCCATTTTCCTTCGATATTATTACTTTTTCAAGTTGCTACAATCATTGCAAAAATTTTTTTTCTCGATATAGAAAAATTGTAGACAATTTTAGTATTTGTTGATTCATTTTCATTTACATATCTTCATAACCTTTCAAGCCTTTACTTGACGCGCTCAATTCCAAAAAGAAAAAAAACTATTATCTTCACATAACAACTAGATTCAATAAATAATGAATAATGCATTCAACTATAAATAAAATATAAATAAAAAAGTAGAGCGATCGCGGGACCGCCGACAGATGCTTTGCTCCATTCGCGTTGAAAGAAAAACATAAATTTTATTGTTATTTCATCCATCGATTGGAAGATAACATCTATTTCAAAGAAGTTAAATTATTAAAGTTTGTCATTTTCAAGTGTAATATGTAGACATGAATCAATCTCTAGTCAATGTTATATAAAATATACAATTTATTGTAATATATAGTTATTCAATTTCGTACATGTGTGATGTATACTCCACTCGTTATACATATACTACACCAGAACAGGAGGGAGGGAGAAAGAGAGGGGGGAGAGGGGCAGCTGTGTTGGTGCCATGCTATAGACATTTTCAGTCGCATTGAACGTGACGCGGACGGTGTGTTCCCGTTTTTTGCAGTTAGCCTCGTTCAGAGAATATGCCCTCCCCAAAGAAGCAAAGCTTCAAAAACAACTGAATTGAACCAAAAAAGACAAATGCTCAGTAAAATGGCTGAATTGAACGGCTGGATTCCACAACAGCCTCAACGCTCGGGCTAGTAGGCAAGGGAGGGGATACCGCGATGCGCGAAGATTTTTCCGTGCCTACGCACAGTGGTCTGGAGGACCCAAAAAGTTAGCCATAAATCGAAAATCGAACTTTTTTCGCGCTTTCGAGTGTACTACTTCATTATTGACATATTTATACATCAAATGGCGGAAGAAAATCGCGTGTAGTTACTTATACGACTGCAGGGAGCGCTGCAAAGTCAGCTATTCAGATGTTTGCGTGAAGCATGCTCCGCAACGTCAAAGTTCGCGCTCAGTTTCAAGTGGTATTACGTTACATAAAAAAGCTGAATTTCTGGTTTTATCATGGGGTTTTATCATGGGGTTTCGATCGTGATGTGGGCTATCAGGATATTTTTAAGTAACACATAAAAAAATCTCTATCGTTGCAAAAACCCATTCATATAGTTGTAGTTCAACGTGTTTCACTCGAGATTCAAATTGGATTATCTAACTAAAGGCCAATTGATCAAGAATTTTTAAAATTTAGCTGCACATGTTTGCACCATTCGTCACAATCGGTTTTTTTCGTGAGCGCTCGTGCGCTCGTCATTTGGCCAGGTAGGCATTTGTCGCACGGGATTTATGGAATCTCCACGTTTTGAAACCTCCTGATTACGAAAAAGTAGTTTCCACCTTGGTGTCTGTCTGTCTGTCGTCGTTGTCGTTGTCGTCGTCGTCTTTATACTCCATAACTTTTGAAAGACTTATCGGATTGGATTGCCCTTTGGCACACATTTTAAAGGTCCAAAAAGACAATTCAAGTTCGTTAACCAGCTTTTTTTTATCCTCATAATTTTTTTCAGTAAAAACAAAATTGTCAGAGTTATGGTATTTTTGAAATTCAAAAATAAAGGAGAAAATGAGAATTTGAGCCAAATAACGCAAGATTTAAAAGAAAGTCAGAGAGAAAAAATGTTTCTTCTTGGGAGCTCTACAGTATCGTGAATACAATTTTTTGAATTTTCTCAACAAATCGGAAATTCCAATTTTGATCGCACAAAAAATAATAAAAAAATAATCTGTGAACTCGATAACTTTCGAAAGAATAATCATATTCGATCGTACTTCCGCACCCGTTTTTATGGACCAAAAAGACAAGTCGAGTTCGTGAACTAGCTCTTTTGGATCAAAAATAATAGAGGGGGAGCATTTTGGGAATTTTGTTGGAATTTTTTTCCAAGATTCCGAAATCGTAAGTACAGTTCCTTGTAGTAGGTAAAAAGTGAAACAATTTATCCTCATGATTTTTTTTTATGAAAACAAAGGTGTCAGAGTTGTGGCATTTTTAAAATCTAAAGATATAAACGAAAATGAGAATTTTAAGCCAAATAACGCAAGATTGAAAAAAAAGTCATGGAGAAAAAATGTTTCCCTCTTGGAGCCCTACAAGATCGTGAATACAACTTTTTGAATTTTCTCAAAAAATCGAAAATTCTAATTTTGATCGTACAAAAAATATTGAAAAAAAATCAAAATTTTCATTTTGTCATTCAGCCTTTTATTTGAATTCCTTGACTTTGGAAACCCCCGACTGCAAGTTTTCGCGAGCGTCATAGCACTTTTTCAAAAACCGGTCGGCCATTTTGGATCAGCCATTTTGTTTTTTGTAACTTTGATTACATATTCGAATTCGTTGACCTCAAAAACTCTAGGATACCGATTTTCGCGTTTTTCTGTTGAAAATTCGATTTATGGCCAACTTTTCGGTACCTCTAGACCACTGTGCTACGGGAAGATCTACGCGCATCGCGGTGTCCCCTCCGTTGCCTACTAGCCCGAGAGTAGAGGCTGTTGTGGAATCCAGCCGTTCAATTGTAGTTTAATATTTTTTCCGTTAGAAATTGGATTATGATATTTCTTGTTTTTTAGTGAAATTAATCATTCACTCAGAAAAATTTTCAATTGAAAAGCCAACAGACTTGTCATGATTTATTATTTATCTGAACTGGAGGCTCGTTTTCGTCCTGGATTAGGTAATTCGTTCTGGATTCGATGATTCATTCTGGAGTTGGATTAAATTCCGAATTCTGTGGTTAAGAACCCCGTAAGCCAGCTTCTGAGAAACCAAAGATAACCTGAAAATCGAGAATGTGGCAATGAAATGATGGCATCCCATTTCAGCCATTACTCGATTATTGAAGCATTCATCAATATCAGCAATTATCACACACATTCAACCAAGAAAAAGGTGTTATCAAAAACGTGATTCTTACAGCGTAAATTTTCAACAATGCCTGAAACTTTATCACAACACAAGAATTAACTTCTGCTCTTTCCAAGATACAAATCAAGCGGCTTGACAGCCTGCCAACCACGGGGGTGATGATACCATAGTACGAACCGGCAACAGAAATCCGCTAGCAGGAAAAAGTGGGGATAGGAAACCACCAATCGGATGCATCGTCGATTTCAGCTTCTTCGAACGACAAAATTTGAAATATTAATCTTATCATTAACACTGTTCTTCCGTTTTTTTGTAAGTAAATGAAGGAAATAAGCATTTTAATAAATGAGTAAATATGTAAATTAATACGTTTATCTTTTCTGTAGTTAATACTTCGATGTAAATAAAATTTGTATTTCAAAACCAAAAACTTTCGTAAAGAAAGGTTTTATGCCGACAAAGTAAGGTTATTTTCCGCATGTGTCAGTTACTTTTTATGCATATTTCATACTTACGTCGTGTTCGTCACGTTCGTTCCTTTATATATCGATCTTGAGATATTGGCACTCTTGAATAAACCAGTTAATATAAATTTGATTGAAATTTTATTTCTTGTAAGAGCGGAAACACAAAATATGTATAGCAGGTCGCCCATTATGTTCGTATTGCTATTGGTAAGAAATGACGACACGAACCATACGAATGGCCTTGAGGGCTATTTCGGGGCCACTCGACTGTTCAAAAGAGGCCTCGATACCGATTGGTACAGCTTTACTCCCACTTTTTTCTGCTAGCTGTGACGTTTGTTACCGGGAATCAGTCTGCCCTAGCATCACCCCTGTGCTGCCAACGCACAATGGTTTAAAGGGCCTGAAAAGCTGGCCATAAATAGAGATGTAGTTCGATTTGCTTGAAACTTGATACACGGGGGTTTTCGTGCTCGCTGCATTCGAATTTCATATCAAACTTGTAAAATTCAAAATGGCGGGTCCAAAATGGCCGCCACTTTTTCGAAAAATTGAACAGATTCTCCCGGCTGAATCCAAAAATTCTTTGGAGGGGCCGGCTACGCTTGCGGTCGCTTACGGCAGTTTTGAGTTGGTCAGTTTGCAAAATTATTACTGAATATGGAATGAAAAATCTAAACAACAATACCGCAAATGTACTGTTTTGATAAGATGATATTGTATGTTTATTTCATTTGCCGTTGCATTATTTTTTTGAAACCTTACCATAATTTTTATAGAATTATTCAACTACGTTTCGTTTTTTCTGTCTAATTGGTTGAGAAAATAATGAGATTTTTTCCATCTCGTTTTCAAAGAGCACAAAAGTTTTTTCAATGTAATACTTTAATCTGGATGATTTTTTAATTCAGCTCCAATTTTTTCCTCCAAAACGAAAATCTGCGTATCAAGCTCTGATGTGAATACATCTTTGACATATTCGATAATTTTCCTCCGAGTTTATTCATGAAAGTTGCCAATAGACACTGAAAACTATGAAATACTATATAGTTCTGTTATTTTGTTTTCCATTGATTTCTTTTTACACATTAGATTGTCCACGTGGTGTTTTTGAACTTGCGGTTCAAAACTTGCAATTCCAAAATGTCGCTTGCTTTGTTTTATTCTATACATTTTATTTATGAAGTCTTGTTTTCAGAATGTACATGGAAACATTTAATTTCAAATTAGAAAACCTGAATATCAAAGTTGAATTAGCGAAATTGAATTTTCAAAGTTAGATATTTCCATTTGAAAACCTAATTTCAGAAGAATCAATTCAAATAGTTCGTTCTATCTGTTTTTCATTTTTAAAAGTCAATGGTCAATGGGCTATTAGAGAATTTTCATTTCTTGAAAAATGCAAACGGTTTTTCTTTTCGAGTATTTCAAAAATAGAATACATTTCAAATATAGAATTCAGCCATTTCAACAGGTAAATGCAGCATTCACCTAATCACTCCTCCACAAATAAGGAATTTAAAAATTACGAATTCCCAAAAAACGGATGGAAATAGATGGAAGATTCCTCAAAGGGTTTCGGAAATTGATGTAACAATCAAAATTTTCCTGTATCCTATGTCACAGGATCTCTTGGGATCATAACTATTTTGAAACTTTAAAAAAAAATAGCCAGGGAAAAATTAATCTTGGCGGACGAACCTTTGACACCAAATTTGATATACCAAAGGTGTACAAAATATGAAAATACTACATCTACGTGATCTTCATACCTCCAGGAATATCGTCCATACCTTGTATACACAGATAAAAACTTGCATGGAAAATAACAGGCACTTTTGTCGACGCGACTCTTACGGGCCGTGACAGCGTGCCGTCGAATGCTCGAGCGATGTTAACTTTGCGTGTTCATAAAACAAGAATGGCTTGGCATATATCTCTTTCCATTAGAGACATTATGTAAGGGTGTCACCTTTACGGAAATAAATGAAAATAACTCACGAAATCCAAAGTTCAATTTTTGATTTTCGGCCAGCTTTTCAGGCCCTTTGAACCACAGTGCAACGTCCAGTTTGCGTTAGAAGTTGCGCGACCCGCGTTGATCGAAATGCGCTTGCTCAGCTGAATATGGTAAAGACGTGCTTGAATTTGAATATACAGAAACAATAAAATTCATATACGTGAAAAAACCTACTGCGCACTTAATAAATTTAGCATACATATAAATTCATAAACGAAATTAAGTACAGTAGACTCTGCGACAGTTCACGCTGCGACACTTCCCGTTCTCGCATTTCTCCTCCTTTTGCCCATACCCACTCTTGCTAGGCACATGGCGCACATTCGACGCGCCGCGTGTGTGTATCGAACACGGACTTGCACGTTGCGCGCAAATGAAGACAAGTGCGGAAAATCTGACACTTCCCGTTCGCTTTCCCTACAGCCCCGGAAACGGGAACTGTCGCAGATTCTACTGTATACGCAAGTATACTAAACTTGAAAAATGTAATAGATTTTGTAGAAATATAGGAAATATAATATGCCCATGTATACTGAAGTTGCGAATATTTCTAACAGTGTTCTTGATAAAATGAATAGTTTATGAAAACTGTAGCGTTATTTCGAATCTGATGGGATTTGAGATTCGAGGATGATAGATATAGGCGAATGTTGATGAACAGCCGTTTAATTGGATCACCCTATAAACCTGTCATCATCCCGTTTCCCTCCTGACAGCCTGAGGGAAATTCAGATAACACATGACCCCATGAATGACGAACGCCTGCACTTGGCTCCTCCTACGCAAACAAGGCAACCCTTTGCAATACATTATGGACTCCCTTTCGCGCTCTGAAGTCTAAACTAAACCACAGAGGCGAAATCGAGCGACAAGGAGTCAAGAAAAGACATTAGAGGAAAAGAGATGAGGCGAGAGTATTAGCATTCGTGCTCAGGACTCTTGGTCCTTGGGTCCTTAAAACATTCTCCTTCCTCTTCTCTCTTCTCTCTTCTCTGTTCTCTCCTCTCTCTTCTATCTTCTACAAGTCTTAGATTGCTGCCACGAAACAACCCCATGATTTCGTCTTCTCGTATTCATGAAGTCTCGCAGTCGTTTTAGACCCATGAATTTACAACGACGATCTGAAGACATCGAGGGTGTCAAGGAAAAGAAAAAATATGTTTTGATAGCGTTTGAATGTGAAAATAAAATACAAATATGAATAATACAATCTTTGCAGAATTTTGCAGGTAGAAGTTCAAAATAAGAATGCGATCGCTCTTGAAGTCTGATGTACAATTTTATTATTTATTATTATTATATCATCGAGTCTACCCTTTCTCTGGGGTGAGCATAACTCTGTCAGTTATGGCATCGTTATACTAAAAGGAATAAACGAATTTCTACCATTCTAACCTCGATATCTCAACTTTGACTTGATTTTTACATTCTCATTCTGAATGAGAAGGTATTGGTTTTATGTGAAAATTGACTTTCGCGGATTCAATGAAATCTC
>WSXT02145037.1:0-10393 GCA_011762715.2 Neuroterus valhalla
TATATCCATAGAGTTCCGTTCTTGTTACATTTGTGACATTCTAGTGACAGAACAATTCTACCACACTATTATATTTTAGTTGCAGAACAAAACTGCAAAACTGTTACATATTCTTGAAGTAACTTCGTTACAGATCGATGCGATCTTCATTTTCTGTTCTTAGAACACGTGTAAAATTCTAGTGACAGAACAACTGTATCATTCTGTTTTATATGTGTTGCATAACGGGATTCTAGAACTGTTACATACTCTTACATTGACAGCGTTACAAAACAGTGTGACTTTGATGTTCCATTCTTGGAACATATATGACATTCTAGTGACAGATCAGTTCTATAACTATGTTCTATACTAGTTACAGAATTCAATTCCAGAATTGTTACATACTCTTACAGTAACAGCGTTACAGAACAGTGTGACCTACATGTCCCGTTCTTGAAACACGTGTGACATTCTAGTGATAGAACAGCTCCACCACTCTGTTCTATATTAGTTACGGAACAAGAATCCAGAACTGTTACATGTCCTTAAAGTAACAGTGTTACAGAACAGTGTGACTTTCATGTTCCGTTCATGGAACACGTGTGACATATTAGTGACAGAACAAGTCTATCACTCTGTTCTATATCAGTTACAGAACAAAATTCCAGATTTATTACGTATACTCAGAGTAACAGCGTTACAGAACATTGTGACCTACATGTACCGTCCTTGGAACACGTGTGACATTCTAGTGATACCCAGGAAACAGAAATCCATTCAATTGCATTGAATGGGCTTTGAAGGTTTCTGAATTGCTTATCTGTCACTGGGATTCCAGAGAAGAATTTTACTCGTTATTATTTTTTGGTTTGGCTTACTGGTCGTAGAAGCTATCTTCTTCTTATGGAAGCCTGAAATGGTCATTTCACTAAATGGCAGATGCAAAACTGTTCAAGAAAATGACCGACAGACATAGGAGCAAACCGATTCAGTTTTTAATTCATGAATCTGCAAATGACAGATACGCAGTTCACATAGACGTCATTTCAATGGATTCTTTTTTCCTGGGTAGAACAGCTCCATCATTCTGTTCTATTGGTTCTATATTAGTTACGGAACAAAAATCCAGAACTGTTACATGTCCTCAAAGTAACAGTGTTACAGAACAGTGTGACTTTCATGTTCCATTCATGGAACACGTGTGACATACTAGTGACAGAACGGTTCTATCACCCTGTTCTTTATTAGTTACAGAACAAAATTCCAGAACTGTTACGTATACCCAGAGTAACAGCGTTACAGAACAGTGTGACTTTTATGTTTTGTAATTATTATAGAACACAATTGTAACAATGTTATGTATGAACGTTCCATTTTTTTATGTAACATTCACAGAACGTGTCCGCTTTTCCGCTTTGATGTGGCCATACGTGATAATTCTGATTATCTTATGTCTAAGTTCCTCTCCTTGAGCAACCTGGTTTTAAATAACTCACTGTCTAATAGAATTGCTTTTACTAAAGTCAACCCAAAGAACATCAATGACTCTTCTCGCCTGTGGAGTGAATTCAATATATTGAGCTTTATCACCCCTTGAAAATATGCAGTAGGGCGTATCAAAGAAATTAATTTTTTTTACAATCGTTTTTGGTTAGGCTGCAAAGTGTCTGGTCCGTCCCAAAACCACCCTTGTAAAAGATGAGACAAAAAAAAATGTCTGCAGTTCACGCAACGTCATTATATGTCAAAATAGGAAAAAATAATAGATTTATTATCAACAAAGTCTTAAGAATGGTTATTTCTGATCCAGCTAAGCGGGAAAAAATTTCCAGTGTATCCACATATGTACATGCTAAGTTTACATCCAATTGAGAGATTTCCTGAGTTCGCGCATTCATGTTCAAGTTAGAAATATTCGTGAAATATTATATATTTTCAAGTATTGCAAGCTCGAAAGTGGTTATTTCTAATCCGCCTAAACGAGAAAAAATTCACATTGTATCTACATGTATTCCCCCTGCTGCAGTTATCTATTCGACTTTTTTTACTGAGGTTTCTTGAACGTATTTCAATAAGATTTATAATAGGAATCATCATTTAGCGATGCAAAAATGATCTCATTATGATTTCACGGTTTGAAACATATTTTTGAGTTTTTATGAAATTATGACAGTTTTGATATTTTTTTCAAATAAGCCAAAGAAACTTTCTTTCTCGGAAATAATCCTAAGACCAAAATTGGTCTGAAAGTTTTGGTTGAGTCATAGAAGATCATAAGAACGAGATAGTTGCCCGCCAGGTAGCCACAGCGCTATCAGAAATGCTGCTGTACCTAGGTCGTTTCAATACTCAATGAAAATGATTCTGGTGGCTGAATCTACACTAATCTCATATTTTATTATACTTTGTGGTACCTCTCACATTTTTCAGCGTTTTGGTTTGAGTCCTCTTACATCTGTCAATTAGAGTATTTTTCGGTGCAATCTCCCTTAGCTCCCACGTTTTAGGGTGCCCTTAGGGATAAGTCCCCTTGAATCTCAAATGTTGGGGTTCTTTTTAGTATAATTATCTTGCCTCTCCCAATGGTACTAAGGAAGGAATACTTTTTTATCGCGTTTCACGATATCTGTGCTATTCGCTCAATGCCATACTCAAGCTCTTTAGAGATACTTTACTACTCAAAATTATCAAATATTCCGTGAATTTTCCAAATATTCATAAATGTAGCATGAATGCGCTACCACAGGACATTTTTTTATTGGATCTATACATAGCTGGTATATGTGTGCATACAACATGAATTTTTTTCTGCTTAGCCGGATTAAAAATAACCATTTTTGAGTTGCGATACCTAAAATTGTCAAATATATCGTAAATTCTCCGAATATTCGTAATTTTAGCATAAATGCACGAATACAGGACATTTTTCTATTGGATCCATATTTAACAGGTATATATGTGTATAATATATGAATTCTTCTCACAGGAAAAAATAATCCATTGAAATGACGACTCTGTGAATTGCGTATCTGTCATTTGCAGATTCAAAAATGAAAAACTGAATCGGTTCGCTACTATGTCTATCGGTCAATTTCTGAAGCAGATTTTAATCTGCGATATAGTGCAATGACCATTTCAGGCAAAGTCAAATTGAATGAGTTTCCCTCTTTTTTAATAAGACGGCCTATTTTGAAGTAAGGCTTCCATGTTGCACATATGATTATTAAAATTTGTAAACTAAGGAGAAATTAGAAAGAATCATACGCAAAGCTGCTAGATTCAGATTGCTATTTGAGATCTGAAAGACATAAAGGCTCTTGCGGCTTATAAGTCAGTTAAAAAAAAATAACGAGTAAAATTCTTTTAAAAACCATTCGTTGGCAATCTGGAATTCCACTGACAGACACGCAATTCAGAAGCCTTCGAAACCCATTCGATGAAAATGAATCAATTTTTGTTTCCTTGGTAGCTGGATTAAAAATAACCATTTCTGATCTTGCAATATTTATAATTATCAAATTTTTCGTGAATTTTCCGAATATTTGTAACTTTAGCATGAATGCGCGAACATAGCACATTTCCATTACAAAAATATATTATTCGGTCACCATTGGAAAACCATTGGTATACTATTGGTGTTACTATTGGGGAACTATTGGATGGCGATTGAGATACTATTGATGTACCATAAGCCGGCCAATGGTGAATGAAATAGTAAAATCGGGTGAAGAATTTCTCAAAAAAAGCAAGGGCTCACCACGAATACCTTTTCTACTGGCAGTGAAATTCGTTTTCAAGTTCGTGATGAGAACCGCTTGCGGTTGAGACTCGTAGTGTCTCCGAGATCGAATAGATGGCTGTACAGGTGAAAAATGAAAATCAAACTTTTATTAAAATATCAAACTATTTAGTTGAAAATGTCCTCTCTTGTTGGAAATTTATGTTTTCGGTTTGAATATCCAACTGTTTCATGGAAATTTAGTCTCGCCGTTCTGAAAATTCAACAATTTGGTATGAAATTCGTTCAATTGGTTTGGAAATTCAACAATTGTAATGTAAATTTATGCGCTTTCTTGAAAATTGGTTCTTTTTAGCAGGCCATCAATCTTTTTGGCAGAAATTGATTTCTATTCTGTTCAAGAGATGTTTTGAACTAAAATTTCATTCTTCTTTTTTTCTGTGGAAATCGAAGTATATTGTTCAAAACGATTCTATTCTATTGAGAGTTCAAACATTAGGTTGATTCTGTTTTTCGGTAGAAAATTTGAGTGTTTTGTGCAATTGATTGTGTCTATGTCTTGAAAATTGAATGGTGAATAGTTACTTCAATTCTGTTGATAATTTGTCTTTAAGGGTCTAATATTTTTGAATATCCATCAAACTCCCCCCCCCCTGCCCCTCAAAGAAACCACCTGGTTTATGAAAGGCCTTTTATAATCATAAGGGTGTTCCCAAATAAGATAATGAAGTTTTGCCCCCATATTATCGCAAGTTTGAACGCGCCTAGGGCGCGCGTCTATCGGGTCTCGCGCTTCGCGCTGGATGATAAACTCACCTCGCGTTCCCAGCTTCCGTGCGGGATATATTATCTTTGATTTATGTTCAATTTTCACCTTTTTTGGTATCCTTTGTGAGTGGTTTTGTGATTGGATTCTTTGCAAGTGTTATGGTTGGTGAATCGTGTGTGTACTTGTCGTGCGATTGTTTGCAAGTGTTGTGGAATTTTTGTGGGATTCCGGAGCCATCGAGTAGCTGAAATAAACATGGGAGCAGACTTAGAGAATGTCGTCAATTGAAGAAAAAGCGGTGAGCAGATTCAAGTTTGCACAAAACGGTTTCGAGAAATCAATCACATTAGTTTACAATAATTAATTCCTTTTTTCGGGTGCAACTCCAAAGGTTCCACATTTGTAAACCTAAAATAATGAATAGAAATCAATTCGGAAAAAGAGGAATATATATTAAATCTTTTCGTTAAAAATTCGTCTTTTTTTATTAAAAATACCATAAGTCTGTGGCCTTCTATAAACCACGTGGCTTCTTTAGGGAGGGGAGGGGGGGAGGAGGAGAACGTTGTAAGGTGATGATGGAGACATGGGGGACTTACGAGTCCGAGCCACGTGGCTTCGATGAAAATGCTGGAAAAAGTGTATCCCCTGTCATCAGTAACTTACATGAGTGGCTAGTGTCACCATTTTTTGATTCAGATTGTTGAAAAAAACGAAAATTGAGTTTAACTCATAATATTTTGTTTTATTTTTGTTCTACACGGAATAGAACAAGAACACGTAGCACCCTAGTGGGGGAGGGGGCGACGATAATGGTGGAGCACATGGGGAGAGGGAGGGATCAAAAAGTGGCAAAAATTGGACCACGTGTTTTTTGGGAGCCTCCTCATAGAAAATTGATCTATTTTATTGAAAATAGTATATTGCGTAACGAGAATCGAAAGGCAGAGATTCCACGAGTGTGAAGTTATCTGCTCGAGCGAAGCGAAGGCTGATATCAGACGAGTGAAATCCTTGCCTCGACCCGCGTCATGCATTCAATTTTTCAACATACTGATAATCGAAAATTTGATTAGAGATGCCTGTGAAGCGAGTCGAGAATCGAGTTTTCTAATAGAGGGAAGAGAGTGACAGATCAATGTACACAAAACACAGCCATCTGCATTGATCTGTCAGTTTCTTCCCTAGGGTCGAAAACTCGATTTTCGACCCGCTCCACAGGCATCGAAAGTCGAATTTTCGATTGAGGTATGATAAAATAAGAATTTTCCGTTCATATTCAAATGGGTTTGGGTTGATTATCAAGCTGTTTTTGAAAAAATTCTTAGTTTAGCCTGAAAATTGAACTGTTTTGTTATAAATTCGTCGTTTTATATTTTAACTTCAATTTTTTCGTACACAATGTGAGTCGCTGGTTGCCAATAAAATTTATTGTTGAAAAATGGACTGTTTTGTAACAACATCGTCTTTCTTACTCGAAGGAAATCAAAATTACTTAAAAAATTTTTTTTTCTGAGTGAGTACTGTTGGTCAACATATAATAGCGAAAAATACTATTTTTCCTTCAAATTTGAGGGAGGTCCAAAAGTTGTATAAAGAAAAAACTCCTATGTTTGCGTATCCTAGACGAAGGTCGGAATAACAAAAAATAGAGGATTTGATGTTTTTTTGACCCGGCATTGATTTCGACAGTGATGGAGAGTGTTTTTGGAATCCGTATTTATGACAGTAAGTATAGCTTGAAAGCTATTCAGCATTACTGAATTTCTGATGATTCGTAAGTTGTTGATGAAAATGGAAAAAATCGTGTTCTTGGTTATATAAGTGATACTTCTTTTAATAGCTACGATATTTTTATTGATGTATAATCGGTTTACATCTTCAATGATCATTCGAATCGGGAGAGGAGAAATAAAGACTAGGTCACTCATCCAAACAAAATTTTCATGCTGATGACAATTGCATAGCCATCAGGAATCAATATGTATAATATTTTGAATGTTTTGGAATTTGAATACCGCTGATATTTTCTACATTGTTAGAAAAATCTGCAGAAGATTTAGAATGCATGTAATAGAAGGAAGAATGTAAAAAATGAAATTAAATTTAGTTTATCAGCGTACATAAAATTAAAATACACATGTCCTGAATTTGTTAAACACGATTATGGAATTTAGTACACGCGTACACTAATTTTAGTAAACATGTATGCAAAATTTAGTATACGAATATACTAAACTGAACATGATCGTAGGATGATTTGAGAGCAAGCCTATAGTAATTCTACTCTACGTGTATACTAATTTTAAAATGTGTATGCTAATAGCAGAGAACCAAAAAAATTTTTCTAATCCTTTCGGAAAAAGTTTATATAGGAAGTTTTAACCTAAAGTGTAAGGAAAACATTCAATATGAATAAAAAATTCTATTTGTTGTTTTCCTTGTAGGAATAAAATCAAATCTTTATTTTAAAACTTTCTCCAAAAGGAAGAGAATGTGCGCATATATAAACGGGGAAGGATATTATCTAATAATATAGCAAAGCGAAATAAATAGAAGATTTATTTCATATAAAATTTTTATGTTAAATCATTTATCAATAATTCAATTATTATAGAATTCGGAATATAAACTTGAATTTTCTTTCAAGTATTATTTATTGGGAATAATAAATAATAATCACTCTAAAGTGGTTCAGTATTTCTGCAGTGCGGAAATTAGATTTAACAATTGAACGTCAAATTTGTCGAAACTGCAATGAAATATATGTATGGATACATATATTTGCATAAACCTAATATGGAAAAGTGAACATTTGAGATAAAAAATGAATTTCAGACATAAAGAAAACCACTCAACAAAATGATTCAACTTTTGAACACTGAAAAACAAACTAAATACTTTATTATTCCTAAAAATAATTTTATTTTTATTCTCGCGAAGATACTTGAATTTCCAACAAAATGAGGAATGTTTAATAAGCCATGTAATTTCCAGCTGGATACATGATTTTTCTGCCAAATTATCGAATGTTGGAAAAAATATTCTTGGAAATATTTATATTTTTAACGAAGGAGATCAATTCTGGAGAAAAGAAAATTGATTCCTGAAAAGTAGATAAGTTTTAACCAAGTAGCGAAAGTTGCTGCCAAATGGTTCAAAAAATTGAATGTGATTAAGAGAAAAGTGAAGTGAAAAACTAGTTGAACTTTACCCAGGAATAGAATATTTATATTTTTAGTTTGAATGATCGATCCGCACTATAAGAGGGATTTCAATTAAATATGTAGATAAATTTTATATCTAGGAGGAGAAGTTACATCTCAAATAACGAGTCCTAAAAATCAAATCAATTAAAGAATACAAATTTCAAACAAAATAGTTTACTCCTTAGCCGGAGTAGATTAGTTTTCAATTAGAAAATATCTGTTTTGAATTAGAACTTATAATTTTAAACTTAAAAATAGACTATTTATATTTTAAGTTGAAAAACCAACGCTCGATAAAGAGAGGAATATCAAAAGAATATGTAGATAAATTTTCAAGCGAAGAGGAGAATTTTGATCTCAAATGACGAACCTTGAAAAAAACTGATTTCAAAGAGAACAGTCGAAAATTTAACCTGAAAGATGATGTGTGAATTTTGAAAAAATAATTATGGACGAGGAAGATAGGTTCTCAACCAAGAAGCCGAATCTCCAAAAAAAAATGTATACCAAATAGTTTAATATTGAAACGCGGTTACTATGCGAAGCCTATACAATTGGTCTTAATGTGGAATGTGCATCTCTTGCACCTCACAACCCCCACTCAATAGTCAATGACGGTTGGAATCGGCTCATCGATGCCAAAACGGACAATATTCCTCGAACCTTTATAGTTGTAAGCCTGTTCTACGGCCATACTTACAGTAATATAAATAAACAGTTCTAATCACAAATATATAGATATTTATACTTCATATCTGTTTCCCCGTCAAAAATTGGCAATCCTGACAGAATAGCAACAAAACGACTACGCATCTACGGTTGCCAGCTAGATCAAACTTGCTCTACCTTTGACCAAAGAACATGAATTATGGAAATCTACGGATTTACAAAAAAAAAACTCTCCAACACAATTTGGGCTCGTCAAATAGACGGTAAGTCCTAGAGCGTGTTAAGCAGTAAAGTAAGACTCAGATTTTTCTGGAAGCAAATCAACGTCCTCGCCTGTGACATTACTCCGCAGCAGGGGGTTCCAACTCTCATAAGGCTTTAACTCATTAAGATGGGTTGACATTCTTGATGCGCTGAAGAATAGATGTAGGATTCCTGGATATCTTCTGCGCATATTCAGTGATTACTTTGACAATAGGCAGCTTATCTTCGAAACAACAGAAGGTCTCCGCTGCGCCAGTGTCACTTCAGGTGTTTCTCAGGGCTCAGTTCTTGGACCTGACATGTGGAATGTTGTTTACGATGGGGTTTTGTTGATGGATGTCCCTGATGGAGTCAAACTAATCGGGTTCGCTGACGACTTGGCGGCAATAGTTAGAGCCAGGACAGAGGCAGAAGCAAGGTTGCTGGTAGCTGTGGTCTAGAGGAAGGTTAAGAATTGGCTTCAAAATCATGGATTGCAGCTTGCTGTAGAAAGAACAGAAGTTGTAGTTCTCACTCGACAGAGGCACTTCAGTAAGCCCTTTAGAGCGAGCATCGCTGGGCATGGTGTTGAAGCCGTAAGTGTACTGAAGTACCTAGGTGTATGGGTTGACGAGAGGCTTACTTTCGGGATCCAAGTTGCCAAGGCTGCGGCTAAGGCTGAGATTATGGTAGCTATGCTATCGAGGCTCATGCCAAATTTTTCAAGACCTAGGAGCTCCAAAAGGAGAGTTCTAATGAGTGTTGCGAACTCCATCATGTTATACGGAGCAGAGGTTTGGACAGATGCTCTTAGCTTTGCCTGCCGTAGGAACGTGCTCCTTAGGGTGCAGCGTAAGGCTGCGCTCAGAGTTGCTTGTGCCTATAGGTCAGTGTCCGGTCCGGCTGTTCTGGTCATCGCGGATTGCATCCCGATTGACCTTCTTGCAGCCGAGAGAAAGAAAATCTATGAGGTAAAGCAGCATAATGCAGACATTGGCATTGCTGCTCGTGTAAAATCGTCTACATTACAGCGATGGGAAGAGCAGTGGAAAGCCGACCCAAGAGGAAGGTGGACGGTGAGGATGGTAGGCAGTTTGAAGCCGTGGATCACCAGGAAGTATGGCGAGGTAAATTTTTACCTTACACAGTTTCTTTCTGGCCACGGACATTTCAATGACTACCTTCATTGAAGGAGCAGAAAACCGAGCTCCAACTGCGATTACTGCCCAGGAAGGGTGGATAGTGTTGAGCACACGTTCTTCGAGTGCGACAGATGGGCGGCTGATAAGAGGAAGCTGGAGCTTGAGTTGAACGCCGACATTACGCCAGACAACACCATGCGGCTGATGGTTGGCTCCCGTAACAACTGGGACGCTATAGCTCAGTACGTGGAGAGTGTTCTGCGGCTCAAGAAGAGGGAGGAACATCTAAGAGACAGTGAGGCTAATCCTTGAGGGTCCAAATACGTCGAAGGCCGACGAGCCCGAGTGCATCAATTGCACTGCTGAGGACGATGCGTGCGTGGTAGGGCGGATTTGGATTAGCGAGGAGAGTCTGTAATCCAAGCTAGATGTGCAGAAGAAAGCCGAAGCTCGGCGTACTGGCCTTACTCCTATTTCCCTGAAGTAATGCGATAAGCGGTCCCGGGGAAATGGGTTGGCAGGAAAAGAGGAGTTTAAGGTTTAGTGGGTAGGTGCCGTTCGGCAAGTCCCACTCTCACATTCGTTCCTTGTGGGCCATGCGTTCGTGGTCCCCAAAGTTCAAATGTGGTTAGTGCATGAG
>WSXT02145048.1:0-10393 GCA_011762715.2 Neuroterus valhalla
AGTGCGGAAAAGAAAAAGGGCGGTGGGGGGGAGGGGGGGGGGGGGCGTAGAAATCCGAAGAGAAACGAAGAAAGGGGAAGGTAGTTGGTGAAACAGTGTTACGAAGGGGTGGAAGGAAGAGGAAAGAGGACAAGAGTCGTTGAGAAAAAGGAAGAAGAGATTCAAGAGCTTAAGATAGGAACAGAAGCAAACAGGGGCTATAAGGAATCGAAAAAAAATTAATAGGGAAATGCAAGTAGCAGACAAATGTGAGATAGGGGAATAATACACAAGAATAGGTAGATGGATGGAGGAAAAGCGATGAACGAGAACCGCTCGATGGTGATTAGGAAATGAAGTTAAGGGCGCAATGTATTAGGAAAAGGGTGAAATGCGAAAACAGAGATAGGCGAATGGGCAAATGAGACATGGGATTACATGTGAGATGATTGTTCAAGAGGAATGGAGGAGAAGGAAGATTGCAAGAAAATATCAAGAAGATTTCAGGGGATGAAGGATTGGGAGAAGAATGGATGAAAGGGCTTAGGAAGGCTAGTGAAGTGAAAGAAGAAGAATAAGGGAGTATGGAGAGAGAGAATAGAAAGCATGAGTAAGAGAAAGGATAAAACGAAAACGCAAAATTTACTTCCTTATCTCCTAGTTGCTAATTCACCATATAGAATTTGGGACTCGCTCCTCAGCGGTTTCCATTTCCGTTTCCGATTTCGGTGCAGCGTTTGCAAGTGCATTTTGTACATATTGCGAAACTTCGATCACAGGCAATTTGTTTGCCGTTGAACACGTGATCGTTAAGCTGATTAATGCATTTACGCGTGGGTACATTGAGATCGATGCGAACGTCAACTCCGTATAATGCCAGTATTAGCTCATCCGTCATTAAGCGGGAGGACCCCCAAACTGTTTTATCTACAGATGATATAGTGGTGATGGCAAAGGATGAAGAGGTAATGACGGGCTCAATCCGGCGCGCCGGATGCAAAACTAAGATAAAAAATTATTTTATACATTAGAAACAAGTTTAGAATTTTCAATTTCAGAACACATATTTCCATTCAGAAATAATTGCCGCATCTTTTTTCCTCCATAAAGGAATTGATAGCTTTCTTAATTTTTAAATTATTCATGAAAAACTGTCATTTTTTGTAAATAAAATATTTCGCTTTTTCCGACTTGACTCGCGACTAATGAGATCGATAACGTCAGAAAAAGTTTCAACAAATTATTTGAACTAATTTTCATAATTTTTTCCTTAAACGCTGCATCATTCGTCAACAAATAAATTCCAGCGTTTCGGGAGTCAAGCGAATCATGAGCGAGTGGTGAGTGTCAGCAAAAACTTGTTAAGGAAAGTTCAAAAATGTTTTCTGGGAAGTTCAAGTTCAATTAAGATAGTAGCTGACCAACTGTTGGTTTTTCAATTTGCTGGCTGGCTTGATTTTTTCTCGCGTAGACTACGGCCAGGCCGGTAGCCGCTTCGTCAGTGCTAAGCGGAAGCTTCACACTCAGTTAATACTTTACGATAAGGAACACGACAGAGATTAATTCTACCCCTTATAGGTTTTAGGTTATTTCCCATTTTCTTAAGGAAAAGGTTCACTACATTCATATTACAGCAGTTTTAATACTCAAGTTTGAATGCAGATATTTGTTTATTTGCCTGTGTGAATTTATGAATATGTGTGCTGTGAACAGTGGAGTTCCGAATGATTGGAGAAAGGCGATTATTGCTTCGATGTACAAGGGAGAGGGTGGACAAGGCGACTGTCACAATTATAGAGCGATCAGCCAACTAGGTACTGTGGGCAAAATATTCCCAAAAATATTTATTAATAAAGTCATGGAAGTAACAAAGCGTAGTGTTTGAGGAAGTTCAAGGTGGATTTATGACAAGGAGACCATGCACGGATCAGTAAATGGACAACTGAGTGATTGGTTTAATATTAAGTAGGGCGTTAGGCAAGGATGCGTTATGTTCTCTTGGATGTTTAATATATATAGGAACAAATGTCTAAGAATGGCAAAAATATTTGTTTGAAAGTAAGGATGCGAAAATGGAATGCAATATTGCTCTCAATGGAGAAAGGATAGAAGAATTTGATAATTTCGTGTATTATGTACTTGTACCAACTTTGCTGAAGGATAGCGAGACCTGGACGTATCAAAAAAAGGAAAAGAATAAACTGAACGCGATCGTCAACGATTAACAGAGCAAGGGTATTTAGGTAGGGTGAATGGTAGCGTACCCAGAGGCAGACCAAAGAAGGAATGTATAGAATGTGTTGATGAGACTCTAAAGAGGAGAAATATTAGGAGCTGTAGAAACACAAGAGCTTGTATGAAAAGATGCATGGATGTAAAAGAAGCAAAATTGAATATTGAATATAACATCTTTTTTCTGAAGATTCACCCATTCTGTTGAAAATTAATTTTTTTTATTTGTGAATTCGTCTTTTTGGGTAGAAAATAAATCTGTTTTGTTATGAATTATATCTTTGGTTGTTGATTTAAGTATTTTGTGATCATTGATCTATTTCGGTTGGAATAAACTGGTTAAAAATATTTTTTTTTTAGAAAGTGAATTTTTGGGATGAAGATATAGCTATTTTATTTTCGGGTAATAAGTTATGATTTTCAGCGGAAGACTTAACAATTTGGTCTTAAATTTATATATTTTCCGAAAATTCAAATTGTATTTTGGAAAAATCAGCTGTTTGGTTTGAATGCAACCTATTTTGTTGCATTGTGTCAAAAATTCAATTACCTCCTTAAGTCATCTTTTCTTTATTGCGAAAATTCAGTTTGTGGAAAAAACATCGGTTTCGTTGAATGTTCAATTATTTTTCGAAAAATTTGACTATTTCGATAAATTTATGTTTTTTGATCCAATTTTAAACAGTTTTCTTAAACAATCGTCCTTCTCAACTGAAAGAACATCTTTCTTGATAGGAGATAAACTTCCTTGGTGATTATCTTCTTTGCTTGGAAACTTGACTATTAGGTTAGAAATGCATTTTCTTGTGTTGAAAATTCCACCTTCAGGGCAAGACTTCAAGGAAATGGTTGGATTCGCAACAAATCAATCTAACTCCACACAAAATAGATCAATTTTTAGCCACAAGGACGTTTTGTTCACGAAGAAGATCAATTTTCAACGAAACTATGGATTTTATTGGAAATACATGAAATCTCGAAGAAATGGCTGAATATTTATCCAAAAAAACATCAATTTTCTTAACGCAAAATATGTTCATCTGTTGCCCAAACAATTGCTTTTCAGAACAGAGCAGTTGAATATCCAACCAAAAAAATGTATTTTTAACCAACCAGATTGATTTTTTATAAAATAAAATGCATTTCAAAGAAAATACATGAACCTCCAACAAAAAAGAGCAATATGAAAAAAAAATGGATTTTTATCAAAATCATTGAATTCTGAAGCAAAAAAGGCGAATGATCAAAAAAACAGCTGGATTCTAACTGACGAATATCCATTCTCACCAAAAAGGTCAGTTTCTACCAGATAGTTAGATCTTCAACCAAATATTTCAAATTCTCACGCAATTTTTCAAATTTGAAGCCAGGAAAGACAAATCATCAACAAGAGACATGATATTGAGATTTTTGTTCTACAAAAATTACAATATTCAAATGTTGCATAAAAATTGATAGTCAACTTTCGTCAACATTCTCTTCATAAAAACGAGGTATTGTTTTTATGTGAGAATTAAATTTTGCGTATTTCATGAAACCTCTGTGTTCCAAGACTCCCTCTGGATCCAAAAAAATAGGTGATACGATGTTTTTTCTGGTTATCTTTGTCATTGCATTTTCCGCAATTGTTTCCATTGTCGTGTAAGTACATTGTCCTCGAACTTTTCGTTGTCGTTGTAGTTGTCGTTGCCTTTGCATTCGTTGTCGCTCTAGCTATCTTCGTCATCTTTGTCCTTGCTGTAGTCGTCTTTTTCGCTGTCGTTTTTATTGTCGTTTTGATGTTCGCTTTCTTCGTTGTCGTCATTGTCGTCATTTCCTTGCCGTTGTTGTTGTTCTGGTTTCTGGCCATAGTTCGCTGACGTTGTTGGTTCTGTCATCATTGTGTATGCCGTTGTCTTTGTCGGTGTTGTTGTGTTTGTAGTTGTCTTTGATGCTGTCGCTTTGATTGTCCTCTATGTCGCTGTCGTATTCGCTTTCGTTATACTGTCACCGTATTCGTCTTCTTTGTTGCTGTCGTTTTCATCGTTGTTTTCGTCGTCGTTGTCATCACCTCTCTTTTTTTCATCTTTGTCATTGTCATCTATGTCATTTTCGTCGTCCTTTACGTTGTTTTAGTTGCCATATTTGCTGTCACCGTTATCGTTTCCTTCGTTATTGATTTCATCGTCGTTCTCTCTGTCGTTGTTTTCTGCGTTTTCTTTGTTGCGGTCTCTTTTATTGTCGTCTCCATGGTCGTTGTCGTAATCATGTTCCTTTTCGTTGTCTTTATCCTTGTTATCGTCGATGTCATTGTCGTATTCTCTTTTGTTCTTATTTACGTTGTCTTTCTTGTTGTCGTCGTCATCCATGTATTTGTCGTTTGTCATTGTCGCTGTAGTTTTTTATTGTCGTTTCGATTCTATTTTTGTCTTTGTTAGAATGTTCCTTACCGTTCTGATTTTTGTTGTTGTCGTCGTTCTCGTTGTCGTATTGGCTGCCTTCTTCGTTAGCGCCATTGTCACCGTCGTCTTCCTTGTCGTCTTCATTGTCGTGATCATTGTCGTCTTCCTTGTCGACTTCCTCGTCGTTGTATTTGCCGTCATTGTGATTGTCGTATTTCCTTCTGTTGTCGTTGCTGTCGTCCTTGACACGTTCATCTCTTTTCTCGTCGCTTTTGTTGTCTTTGTTGTTGTCTTTGTCTCTGTCGTTCTCATTTATGTCGTCTTTGTCCTCGTCTTTGTTATTTTCTTGATCGCTATCGTTTTTATTGTTTTTTGTTGTTATCGTTGTCGGCTTCTTTATTGCTGTTGTTCCTGTAATGTCTTGGATGTCGTTGTTTTCGTTGTCATCGTTGTGGTTGTCGTATCCGCTTCCGTTGTTTTCGTTCTATCAATGACGTGGTTGTCGTATCCACCAAAGCTTTGGTTGTCGTTTTTGTCAATTAATTTCCTCCTTTTTTCATCCACTTTTAAGGTTTTTCGGCTAATAATCTAATGATCCGAGACTATATTTTATTTATGAAATTTCTTCCGACCTGTTTCTCTCTTTCGAATAAAGATTAAAGTACATCCTACAACAGAAAAATATATATTGTGCATGAATTTTGACGATTGCTGTAAATTTGATGTCGTTATAAACTTTACACAGGTCAGAGGTAAAACTTCGTTTATATTACTGGGTGTAAAAAGTAGAGTAGTAACTCTATTTCATATCAAATTTTACGTCAAATAATTTCGGTGTCGATCTCATTCTCAAACGCAGTCACTAACGACAATATATTTGAAATACTCTCGTGCCAGAGAATTTCTGTATGACGCGTTCGGATATTAAAATATTTTATGCCCCCGGGGCCGCCGAAGGCACAATTTCGTTTATGGCCGGAACTATTTATTGCGCGTAAATTTTCTTCTTGGCACTTTGTCCGCGAGGTCAAGAAACCCCGACATCTACTCTCAAACAGTTATTTCTAGTCGCTTCCAGCATCAAAATTAAAATTTCATAACATCAATGAATTATAAATTGAAATTGCTACATTTTCTATCCACCAGGACAAATTTTTCATCAAAAAAAGAAATTCCTAACCGGAAAGTTGAATTTTCGTTGTCTGTCATTTTCGCTGTTGTTGTTGTCATTGTTGTCGTGCTTGGTGCCGCTGGCGTTGTTGTCGTTGTTTTTGGCCTGTTGTCGTCTGTATATCGCATAACTTTCCGAAGACCAATCGCATAGAATAACCTTTTGGCATACGTTTTAAGAGACCAAAAAGAAAGGTAAAGTTCGTTTACCAGCCATTTTTGACCAACGGTTATGGTTTTAACCATCGGAACAAGATACTCCAAAATAAAAAATTCTATTTTCCGATCAACCAATGTGGGATACGGGAAAAAGTTCTTCAACAAAAATTGTTCACCTAAGAAAGTTCTACAAATTTTTCCCCAATCAATTTTCGATAGCATACCTAGTTTTAGTTTTATTTGCAAAAATAGTACAAAAATAAAAAATCCATCTTGTGGCCAAACGGTACGAGATAGGAAAAAAATGTTAAGTGTCAAAATTGTTCGCTTTGAACGGATCTCCAAATTTTGTCTTAACTATTTTTTGACAGGATATGTAATTTCGTTATAAAATTATAAAAATAATACTAAAAATTTTACATATCAAAGGACCATCTCTATTTGAAAGCCTTTCTGAATTGTTTCCAAATTCTTGGATGGAGAGTAATAGGATGTCAATTCCTGTTTCAGATAAAGTGATTTGCGTCTTCTGATGAAATTTCTTGTGCTGAGGTAAGATTTTTTCGAGGCTATAGTAGAGCGGATAACCTGTCGATCTTCTAGACAGTAATGGACGTTCGACAACGAGTTACACTTTCCTGACGACGTGTCTGATCCACGTGGGAGTTGCGGAGTGTTCGCGATGGAAAGGAAAGTGGTGAAATACGGCAAGTCTGTCGACCGCTTACAGCAGGCTCGAATTCTCTTTTGCGAGACGTTTACTTCACACAAAGACGGAAAAGCCTCTGAAGCTAACGCATTTGGCTGAGCCGTCAAAAGCATTAATCGACTTTATGGAGACGCTCTCTAGAGTACACAATTCTCAGTCAATGTTGGTAGTGACTATGCAAATGGAATTCTTCATTATTCATTCACTTTTAAGGTTTCTAATTTTATTGACTCACTTTCACGACCCTTTTTTGAGAATTCTTCAGTTACAAAGTGAATTTAAAATTATTTTGTTTTAACGTTGCAAGTTTTAAATTTTTTATCCTATAAAATCTCCAATGAAGATCTCTAGAACATTCCTGAGGATCCACTGGAGCCTCCAAAGAGTAGCGCCAGAGTTTTCTGCGAGGGCCTCCACAGCCTCTCACAAGGGCTTTGAGAGCCTCCTTCTATACTATAGTATATCTAAGTGTGACGCGGTCTGAAGAAATACCCCTAAGCGGCCAAAAATCGATTCCCTGTTTTTTAATGTTTTACGTAGACTCGAACTTGCTCTTTAAGGCGGTAAAGTTAAAAAAGCTCCATCAAGAATAATTTATTCAGTACAGGCGTTTAAACATTGTCTTTCGGAAGACTTCTGTCGGCCCGTCACCACTTCTCCTGCTTTTCCTCTAAAATTACGTTTGGCCGCTAAGGGGTCTTTCTTCAGATCGCGTCACAATTGATGCTGCATCTTCAAAACATAAGGGACAACATTATATTGATCTGGATAAAACAGGAAAGGTAACACAGTACATATTACAGTATAGGTCCTTCAGAGCCTCCTACGGGGAGCACTAGATTCTCCTAACAGGAGCACCGGGAGCCTCTTACGAAAGCCTCCAGAGCCTCCTGCAAGCAGCGCTAAAAATTTTCTTTCACGGCAGGAACCAAAACCTACTAGAAGCAGCACCGAAGTCTCCAACAAGAGCTCCCAATGCCTCTTAAAAAGGCTTTTACAGCCTCTTACGAGACATTCTAGAGCATTGCCTCCGAGAGTTTTATACAAAGGCTTCCAGAGTTTCGTACAAAGATATTCAGGATCTCATACAAGGGCTTCTTAAAAATATCTCACAAGGATCTCTGGAGCACCCTAAAATGCTTCTGTAGCCTCCCACAAGGCGTTCCAGAACGTTCTACGGAAAGCGCTTAAATCGCCCATGAGGGGCGCCATAGCCTCCTACAAAGGCCCCCAGAGCCTCTTGTGAAAAGTTCCAGAGCATTTTCCCTACAAAACAAAATAGAACCTTCTGTAGAGAACGAAAGGATTTCCTTTAAATGTCTCTGATGCCTTCTACAAAGGCTTCCATAGCCTTTCTCTAGGACCTCTAGAGCCTCTTACATGGTTCTCCAGAGAATCCTAAGAAGGCCTTCAGAGCCTACCACAAGGGCCTTCAACGCAAGCTCAGAGATTCCTACGGCTGAGATCGGATCATCCAATGTGTCCTCTGGTAGTTTACATTTCCCACGTACCTCTCCACTATTCCTTTACACACCCTACCACTACCTTGGAAGTAGGGGGGATCTACAGCTTCAGGTAGTTTCCGAACCACCAAGCACATCAGCTTCAAGCACTTAGAGAAGCTTTTTCTCTAGAGGTACCAGCACCAAGACTCTCCGGAGATGAATACTCCCTTGCTAGGTGAGTGTCCGCCGCGTGGGCCACCGAAGCTCTTGAACAGTGCAAGGCAGGAATCGAACGCACAACCAATCGGAGTCAATCCATAACCATAAGGCCGAATTGTTTTCAGGATGAGCGTAACCCATTTGGTTCTGGCCATGTTGTTCAAATAAGGATCAGGGAACTTGAAACGGGCCCATTTCCGACAAACTCCTAAGGTTAGGCCAACCGATCACACGGGGAAAGTACGACAAATAGGTAGCCACCCGGAAGGCGAGACACTGTAGGAATAGGTCCGAGCAAGTGGCACCAGGTGCGCAGGACCCTCTTTTTCACAACCAATCACAGGCGTAGAGGGTATGAGAGGGCGAGGAAGCTTTGAAAACGGCAACTATTTCAGATTTTAGTCGATTTCATTCAGATCTTAGTGGATTTTTTGCCCGCTTGCAGACTTTGTTGCCGCACACTAACCGCCATTTTTATGTTCCAGCCGCCATGCTTCTATTAGCCCGATCGTGTGACACTGCAAATTTGGGTAACGAACTTCAACACCTCCTTCCCGATCCTTTTCATTTCCTGCATGCAGGGGAGACCACTCTTCTGCTCGCGGCTGCCGTCGCAGCGAACCCGTTCCGCGGATCCGCTTCGAACGGCGGCCTCGAGCGTGGCTGGGTCTCACTGGAGGGGGCAATGGCAGGGGCCCCCTCCCATTCCCTCTTTTTTTTAAACCGGCAAGTGGAGTGGACGACGGGAAACTGAAGTCCGTAGTTTTTGATCTGGGTATGCTGCCTCAAGCTCCAGATATTCTCCCTCGGGTACGCTGCTCAGGGTCTGGGATCTATTGTTTATGATGTTCCATTGTTGATATTATTGATTTTGTTGTTTGCATTTATTGTTCGATTATAGCATTTTATGATTTATCACATTTCACCGTGTTAACCCTGGGCATGCTGTTACAAGCTCCAGACTCCTCTTCTTTCAGGGACATACTCTGGGTACGCTGTACCTGGCTCCAGATCTTGTCTTTAATTTGAGTAATATTCTGGGCACGCTTCGGATTTTTTATTTTTTTAAAGGATTCAATAAGTTGGTAATATCATCTTGTAGGACTTTCAAAATGAAACATTTTTTTCCTTTACCTTTTTTTTTAATCTATCATTGTTCGGCTGAAAATTCTTATCTTTTTTCAAATTTTCGAATTTTGAAAATGCCATAATTCTCACAATTTTGTTTTAAAAAGAAAATCATTGGGAAATATTGATCTACTTATTACCTACTACAGAAGTCCATGCTTACAATTGTTCAGGCTTGACAAAACGGTCTAGAAAATTTTCAAAATGCTCCAACTTTTTGAACTTTTATTCAAAATATCTGGCTACCGAAGTTGACCTGTATTTTCTGTCACCCAAAGAGTGTCTTGAAGGCCAATCCATAGAATTAGTTTTTTCAAAAGTTATCGGGTTGACAGACAGACACATTCGTTAAAACCTGTTTTTCGGGTTTCAGGGGATCTCAAAACGTGGAAATTTGACAAAAACGGGGGGGGGGGCAAATTTAACACAAATATAATACCTTCTCGATGAGAATGTAAAAATATTTATTTATACAAAATGGTATATAGATCAAATTTTTTTGAAAATAATAATCTTAGAGAACCTCAGGATAAATAACGTTTTTAGTTTCTTTGTCCGATGGTAGTAATAGAAACTGATTTCTTGGATTACCAGTTTTCGATAATCCAACGTACAATTGAGCTGCCGGATCGAAGAAGGGCACATAAACTCATTTCGCTGGGAGTGGGGAGGCCTGTAGCTGCTCGAGTTTGAGCGACGTTCGCGGGCCTCCTCACTCCCAGGAAATGATTTAATGTGCCCTTCTTCGATCCGGCAGCTCAATTGACCGTGAGAAAAACATCCTGGACGTGAGTCTTCTCCAACAGTGTTGATAGCTTGTCCCTGAGGTTTGTTGATTGCCATAGAAAATGGAACTTTGATGAGGAATTGCAATCTTTTGAATTGAAAAGTTAAATCTGTAGGGATCATGGGAATTCTTGCAATGAAGGCAGTTTCTCCAGCTCCTGATCCATTTTGTCGACCATGGTTCT
>WSXT02145070.1:0-10393 GCA_011762715.2 Neuroterus valhalla
ACATACATACATACATCCATACATACATACATACATACATACATACATCCATACATACAGACGGACCTATTCGTAGAAATCCGTTCTCCGGATTCAAGGGGTCTCAAAACAAAAAAAAACTTTCCAAAAGGGAATTTGGGAAAGTGAGAGAAATTTCGTAATAAAGCGCTTAAAAAAACACATCCGTTGCGTACGCTCAGTTGATAATCGTTTTCGAAGGTATATCAAATCCATTAATATTTTAATTAATTCTAAAAAGGAAAACAACATAAAATAAATAATAATTGGATTATTTTGCTTCATGAACTGGAATGAATATAATGCAGGTAACCCTCGGCACTGCAAATAATTTGCATACTTCGTTAGAAAGTATGCAACTTTTATTTTTTTTCTCTATTTACTATTGACACAGGCATATCGAGTCTCTCATCTGCCTGCTTTTATAACTTTAATTAAATTTTTTGAATCTGTTAAAATCTTACAATTAATACATATTTTATCAATTTTGGAAGCTCTACTCCTTTCCTTTTCATTTATCTCTAAATTGGTAGCTTTAATGAAGAGCGGGCAGAAAAGAGACTCGATATGCCTGTGTCAATATTTACTGGAGATAAAAGATCTGGTTTTCTTTGAGTGCTTTATAACGAAATTTTTCTCACCTTCCCAAATTTCTTTTCGGAAAGTTTTTTCGGGGGTGGTTATTTAGTGAAGGAAAGAATATCTCAGATACCTGCAATGATTTTCAGAAGATGTTGAGGCGTTGAATATTTCAATGTCTCATCCGTTTCAAAGTTCAAGGCTGGATTATGCATTTCTACTTAAGGGAAGGTCGCATTTCTCTAGTCCGACTCCCAATTGCACTTTGGAAAGCAGTCTAGTCATCAGGAAGCCTTTAAGTCTACACCATTCAATTATTACAGAGTCAATCTAATCTCTTAAAACTAACAGAACGGAAAATGGTCTCAAGTTACATTGGATTTTTACATTTTTCGTCTGAATTATTTCCAACTCAACCAAACTGCTAGGAAATATATTTAATAGTTATTAATTATGTAAATTATTCTCTTAAATAAATGTATAATTAGGCATGAGAACATGGACAAATTTACGTGTGTCTGTTGGAATTTCAGGATAATGTAAAGCCGTTTTCCAGATATTGTAAGATTTGTATAGGTAGCAACAGGATAAAAGTTATTTTCCACTACATTAACAGAAATGGCTTTTGGATACGGAACCACTACTGGCAGATCGAGAATAAAATCAAAATGAAGCGAATCAGATTTTCCGTCTTACCATGTGAATCGATTCCTTTATACGTTCAACGTGGAAAATACGGAAAAAGTAGAGTAAAAAAAAAACTTGATAACCTTGTAGCCTCGTTTGCAAAACTTCTTCCAATTTTGTTTGAAATTTGGATCAATTCTTCTCTTTTAAACTTCCGTGTCATCTCTAGTCTTTTGCCATTTAAGAGGAGATTGTAAAACTAGTTCAAACTATGCAGTCAGTTCGAGCCAAGATTTTATTTCAACTTTTGCAGATTTTACTACATTTTTGAAACTCTGTCAAACACAAATCACTTGCGAATTCCGAAAAATATAGAATATTACTCAAGAGAGTACCGTAACGTTCCAAGTATGCCCTTTAGAAGGGGAAATAGAATGCAGAAAATTTTGGTACGAGAAAATAGTTGGTTTGAAATATATTCAAGGACAGGAGGTTCAAAAACTCTGGTATAATTAAAACCTAATTCTTAAATTTATTGACAGTTCAAGCTTGCAAAGAATCGTAGGAAGTAAATTCAGTTACATTGAAACATATGAACTGAAAAATTGCTCCTTATTTCAAATCTCTTCTTACTTTAAAGCCTTCAACTTCTACAGTAAAGAAGTATCGAATTATTATTTTATAAAATTCTATTTGAAGAATTCAGAGCACCTATAGTTGGAGGACCTAAGTAATTACTTATTGGATCCTTCGGATTTCTCGCAGGGGAATAACGGTTTTATTTTGCTACCAGAACCATAAAATATATAATTTATAGCTCAACGTTGCAAGCGGTTAGGGCAAACCTTAAGAACAAGGACCGCAACTTCTCATGAGCACTAAGCTCAGCCACATCGTCTTGAGACTCTTATTGGGTTTGAACGAGTCAGAAGGAAATGTGAGTTTTTAATTGGATACCTAGTGAGCAACTCACCACACTTAGAGATTCCATGGAAATAAAGGCATCCCTCTCTGAATTTTATGTTCGCCAACGAAATGGTCCATCAAATGTTGATTAAGGCAAGCGAAAATTGGCACTAGTTCGTTGTAAAACGTGTCACGTAAAATAGGGAAGAGAAAAATTTCCTGACCACTTATCGACGTCGTGCTTTTATCGACGATTCTGGAATGGCTGAATTTTACGTCTGTGATCATTGTCTAGAATCTGAAATGCGGTTTCAAATCGTTTTCTTTTTTGAATTAATTAAATAAAAATATAAAATATTGTGATAACTACCCTACGGCCTTATGTGTGAGCTTGAATTTTGCCCTTCGTTGTGACTTGGAGTCAAAATCAATTTTCTGCTCAATTCCAGAAAACCCAAAACAATGCTGGATTGGGAATTTGGGTTCAAAATTTGCATTTCAAAAACATAGAAAATTTCATTCTTCAAAATTTAGGTGAATTATTAAGATTCTCAGAATTGATGAATTCTGGAACTAGTCATTCAGGAATTGGGATTTTTTCAATTATAAAATTTCAGACTTTATACCTTCAAGCTGGAATCATGAATCATTATTTCTATGACCAGTCACAGCGGTGACTTTCCGCCCCCACCGGACTTGAGAAAAGGGGGAGGTGTGTGACTTACATTATTCATCATGACTAGTCACAGCGGTGACTTTCGGCCTCCGTGGGACTAGGGAGGAAGGGGAAGGGGTTTCACCTACATAATTTCTATGACCAGTCATGGGAGTGACTACCGCTTTCACAAGAATTCGGGAAAGGGGGAGAGGCTGCCACCGACATTAGTTCTATGACCAGTCACAGCGGTGACTTTCCGTTCCCACTAGACTTGGGAAAAGGGGGAGTTGTGTAACCTACATAATTTTTTATGACCAGTCACAGCGGTGACTTTCCGTCCCCACTAGACTTGGGAACAGAAGGTGTATGATCTACATTATTTCTGTGATCAGTCACAGCGTTGACTTCCACCCCCTATGGGACTTGAAATTGGGGATGGTATCTGACCTACTCCATGTAAGAAATTTGTCCTTTTGGCATGGAAATTTGTCCTTTGGCATCAAACAAGTTGGTAGAAATTTCTGTTCTATTTTGACTAAGAAATCTTTGTTGGTCTACAAGTCAACATTTCCTTGGGGGTTTCTCCCCTTGATTGAAAATCAACCGATTCCATAAAAATTCAACAGTCTTCTTGAAAAATCATTCTCTTTGGCTGCCAATTGCACTGTTTTAATGCAAATTGATTCTTTCTGGGAAAAAATTTTACTATTTGAGTGGAAAATTATTTTACTTGCTTGAGAATTCGTCTTTTTGGTTCCGAAACTCATCTTTATTTCTCAAAAATGCAACTGTTTGGACAAGAATTTTTCTTTTCTGGTTGAAAACTTAACAACTCGGTTAAAAATTTATCAGTTTCGTGGAATATTTATATTTGGGGCCTCAAAATGCAACTGTTTGCTTATCAATTATTCTGTTTTGGTTGAGGCTCTGTCTTGTTGAAAATTCTGTCTTCATGCTTCAGTTCAACGATTTTTTTTAAACGAATTTCTTTTTCGATTGGATCAAAAACTAAGAATTTTTTTCATAAAACAGTCTTTTTCAATTGATAGCGAAAAAAATTGGTTGGATTTTTTTTTTTTTTTTTTTTTTGGGGTAGAAAATTTAACAATTCAATAAAAGATTGATCTATTCTGTTCAAAATTTAACAATTCTACTTGAAATATTAGAAATTTAGGCATTTCAGATTGAATTTATTACATTGTTATATACCATATTTCAACGACTTTGGCAGTAAACTGATTTTTATCCTTAAATTAGATTGATCATAATCTTCGAGCACTTGTAAATAATTAGGACCACAATATTTTATGGTAGTCGTAATTTAGAACTGCGTTTTCAACAAGATTATTGGTAATCGAGATTTCAATTCGGGTATCTAACCTTATTTCTGAATTCCCAGAAATGCAACATTCCTAGGATTCAGCTGGCAGCGGATTTTCGCCGCATTCCAGTGGAAGAGAGGAGCAGCCAACCAATCAGAAGGTCGACTCTTCCTATTTTTCCGCGCGCAAGATCCTCCGGGAGTTTTTCTATCGAGGAAAAATGACAGCAATGAGGCAAACAGTGAAGCGAAGTTGAAAATACTGAGTGTAACAAAGACTAGCAGTGGCTTTCCTAATTTTTATCCACAAGAAAGGAGTAAATTCAGTAATAAATACATTATTTTCGGGATGATTAGCCAAACTTCCTAAATTTAACAAGAAAAGCGTGAAATCAACTGTCCTGAAAGCGAGGTCACGATCATTTTTACGTCTGTATGTGATTTTAAAGTGTCAGAATAATTTTCAAACATTTCAGTAAAACTGTCACAGTGATCACTGGTATTTTTATGTCCACTGATTATTGTGGTAATTTTCAACCACTTTTTTTTTACAGTGTATTGTATACGGTTGCAGTCGGGTTGCGTCCTATGGTCGAAATCCACAGAAAGTCCAGCCGAAATGCGTCCTCTCTCTCTTCCTCCACTATTCGTCTGGCGGCCGTGACATGAGAGGAGTGGGGGTAGTTCAGAAAGGAGTCAATTGCTTCAAAAGTTGAAACTACCACTAACATTTTGTTATGTAGCTTTAGAATCCAAAAAGCATACTGATGTGACTTTCAGTCCTAAAGTAATTTATGTGGGTTTCGCAATCCGTATATTCATTTAACTATCCGCTCAGTATTTAACGATTCCATTTCCTTTAAAGGTTGTAGATTCTATTTAGGCTAATTTTGAAGGTAAGAAATTTCAGAGAAAGAACAATTTATTATTGATACAATGTTGTCTTTGCAAGTAGGTTTCATAACTAGGCTCCGACTTTTTCGTTGAGTCTCGCGACAATTTCTACCTGCATAGGTTAGATAAAAATAAACTGAAAATAGCAAACTATTCAAATATTATTTGATACGTGACAATTTCTATTTTTTTATGTTTTTACAAAGGAATAGTGAAAAGAAAATCATCAATATTATTTTATGCGTAACAATTGTTATTTTCATCATTTTTTTATCTGAAAAAAGTGAATGGCAAGATATTTAAATATTATTTCATGCGTGACAATTCTTATTTTTCTTTTATGTTTTTATCTGGAAATATTAAATAGCAAGCTATCTGAATATTATTATATACGTCACAATTTACACTTTTATTATGTTTTTATCTGAAAATAGTAAATATCAAGATATTGGAATATTACTTAATACGTGACAATTGCTACTTTTATTGTATTTTTATCTAAAAATAGTAAAAAGAAAGAGCATTTATCCACGCATAGTGAATAGCAAGCTATTTAAATATTATTATATACGTCAAAATTGCTACTTCCATTATGTTTTATCTGAAAATAGTGAATAGCAATCTATTTGAACATCATTCTTTACGTTGTATTTTGGGTAGTTCCAGTTTTAGCTCAAAGTTAGAACAATTATAAGTATTACAGCAGAGAACGCTGCCAGTTCTAAGCCTGGATAGAGTGCGAAGGGAAAACAAGGAAAATAATATGTTTGTTCGAAATTATTGAAAAGTCATTCAAATTAGTAAGTTGTGAAATAAGATAAGAAGGAAGATAGATGAAGCGACGAGTGGAGAGGGAAAGAAGGAGCGGAGGGCGAGGACGCAACTCAATCAGACCCCCTATTGGTTTCGACCATAGGACGCAACTTGACTGCACCGTTGTATACTGTTTCATTTCGATCTCAGAAAATTGCTTTTGTCGACCTGCCTCATCGCATGGATCAGGCTAGTAAAATAAAATGTCTAATATTGAACATGAGCCTATATAAGGAGACAAAATGTATATTGGAAATCCAAAACTACTTCATCATATATGGATACTGGAGCCACAAAATCAAGAACTGCTAAGTTTTTTATGTCATCGTTAACGAAGGAGGTGCTGGTTATAAGGTAACTTTATTTATGATGTTATATGTTCATACTAGTGATGCATTGAAGCAGCCCATTATTGTTAGCTCTCGCACGGTGGCACGTACTAGCTATAGTACGACAACTTTATGGTCCTAGGGACTTAGGGTTTTACAACAACCTTTCAATAGCGGTGACATTACCGATTCAAATTGTGTTCCGCGTTTACGAGCTATTTTCACGCGGCGTTGTTTTACTGTTTAGGATGTACCCGCCTCCAGAGAAGAAAGATGTTATCCGCGGCTAAAGTGGAGGAAACTGATAGTCCCTGTGGTGAATTTAAAAAAGTCTTTCTTGATACAGGTTTACTATGATCAACCCATGGGGTAATACTAAGAAAACCAAACTCTAAATTTCTGCAGTAGTTTATGGACGGCACCTTATTCATATATTTCTGTGCAAAATATTCAAATTTTCTACACTTTGAATTTGATATATTTTGAAACCATCAAGAGGTCTTTCGAAATGGAGGTCTAAATTTTTTAAATAGTTCATGGACGGCTCCTTATTTCTGCATTTTCATGTTGATTACATAAACTTTTTACGCCTCAAACTTGAGACATTCAAAATATAATAAGAAGTCTTTCGAGGTAAAGCTTTATTTAATTATATTTGCTAACAGATCTTCTGAAATTCGCTGAAGATTATTGGTTTGTAAATCGTTAGGTAAAACTATAAAGCAGTAAAAACTTTTCATATATTGTGAAATATTACAAAAACATATATGGTAAATGCTCTCTAAAGAGTCATCAAATTAAAATTATGCTCTTTATTTTTGTCAACTGATCCTAAATACAATACTTTTGGTACCAAAATCATATCTTCGAGCAAATACAATGCTTATCAGTAGAAATCGCGGAAGAAAAAGATGCTCAATCAGCTTTCACAATTCAATGTGATAAGAGCTAGTACACGTACACTAGTTTATCTTCAAATATTGAATCCATCATTTGTTACACTCTTAATCGGATTGATCAGAAATAAGGCTTCCTTAATAAGTGGAAATGAACATTGCTATTCTCTCAATAACTATGGTGGTTCATCTGAACTTTATTAGTAAGTATAAAAACTTCCCAGGAATAAATACATCGTAGATTAGACATAGATTAGAACGGTCACCCATCCTAGCACCAACCGCGCCTATATGTGCTCAACATTTGAGATCTTGTAGAATTTTGATCGTTGATGATTCCGTCCTAAAGAACGAGTGCAAGTCGTATTTACGGTCAGTCACAAAGCGGCATTCCTCATTCGGAAAATGCCGAAAATTATATTAAGCTCGGCTTGCTCAATCGGTAGAGCATAAGACTCTTAATCTCAGGGTCGTAGGTTCGTGCCCCACGTTGGGTGCCAGAGGTCACTCATCTCATGGTCATGAGACGTGGCCATTAGTGTATTTTACCGCGGTTCAACTGTGAGCTTGTGCCATTTTGCGAATAAGAGTTGCTCCCAGAAGGAGCCTGCGGTGGTTGTTCACGCTATATTTTATTCATATTTATATATGAATACTACATGTTGACAATTTCAACATGCTCACATCTCATAACATGAGACGCCGCATTTCATTTTGGAATCATTTTGTAATTTGACCAATCATCGTTAGCATGAATAACCTGACAATGGTAATCGTAGACAAGATTGAAGAACTTTAATGTGTAGCTAATCAAAATCCATATAGAGTTCATGGGTTTGATCATTTTTACATACTTGCACAGAGAAGGTATTGGTTTTATATGAAAATCGACTTTCGCGGATTTAATGGAATCTCCATGTTCTGAGACCTCCTGAATCTGAAGGAACTGGTTTCACGTAGATGTCTATCTAACTGTTGCTGTCATTGTCGTCCACGTTGTCGTTTAAATAGCGCATAACTTGAGGGAGACTAATTGTATTGGATCGCCCTTTGTCACACGTTTTGATCGAACAATAATAGGAGCCAAGTTCGCTAACCATTCTTTTTTGACGCACGGTCATGGGTTTACCGATTGAAGGAATTGCTCAAAAATCAAACATTCCATTTTCCGTTTTGACTATGCAAGATAAGAAAAAAAAACTGCCCGCCGCGCGGGCACATTCTCATCGCGCGCTTCGCGCGCAGCCCGCTCCATTCGCAAGTTTTAGCACACCCAGGGCGCGCGTCATTCGAATCTCGCGCTTCACGCTCGATAATAAATGTACCTCGCGCTACGCGCTTGGTCTTTATGCTTCCCTACAATTGTGTATAGAGCTTTCGAAACTGAAAAGCATAATGTCGGCTGCTGTATTTGATGATTGTAAATTCTCTTTCGTTAAAGCTTCTCTGACTTCAACAAATACATTCTCATCGTGTGTCTCGTGCTGCGCACTCGATCAAAATCTATCCGAAACGCAAAATTTTCTATATTACCTTCAACTCTGATGCATCGAATGTATATAATATTAATTTATATATCTCGTAACTTGTTTTCTTTTTTCAAAAATTTAGTGATTCTATTTCTTACAATCAATCTAATTACAATTAAAACAAAAACCATGCATCCCATAAAAAAGAACAGTTTTTCTTTTCAAACTTTTCTTTGTATCTCGTTAAGTTTTGCTAGAAGCTTGAATTTTATTTGAAATGTTGTTTTTTTTGGATTAATACCTACCAAAACCATTCATCTCATGAGAAAAAAAATTAAAGAAAATTTGTAGATGTTCCCCTAAAAAATAATTCTGTTCGTAAACTGGAATTTTTTATCTTCAGACTATTCTTGCGGAGAAAAACAAAAACTAAATGCCCTATCGAAAAATGATTGAGAAAAAACTTGTGGAAATGTTTTAGATAAACAATTTTAGTACTTCAACTTTTTTCCGTATCTCCCACAGACTGCTCACAAAATAAAAATTTTGATTTTTTTCATTATTTTTTGTGCGATCAAAATTGGAATTTCCGATTTTTTGGGAAAATAAAAAAAGTTGTATCAACGATCTTGTATGGCTCCCAAGAAGAGACCTTTTTTTCCTCCTGACTTTTTTTTCAATCGTGCGTTATTTGGCTAAATATTCTCATTTTCTTTTATATTTACGAATTTTGGAAATGCCACAACTCTGCCATATTTTTTTTACATAAAAAAATCATAAGGATAAATTGTTCCACAGTTTACTACTACAAGAAACCGTACTTACAATTTTTGAGTCTTCGAAAAAACAGTCCAAAAAAATTTCCAAAATTCTCCCACTCTGTTATTTTTCATCCGAAAAAGCTGGGTAACGAACTCGACTGGTCTTTTTGGTCCCTCAGAATGGGTGCAATAGCACGATCGAATATGATCAATCTTTCAAAAGTTATCGAGTTCACAGATTATTTTTCGTTATTTCTTGTGCAATCAAAATTGGAATTTCAGATTTTTTGAGAAAATTAAAAAAGTCGTATTCACGATCTTGTAGGGCTTCCAAGAATAAACATTTTTTCTCCCTGACTTTTTTTTCTAATATGCGTTCTTAATTATAGGAAAAAATTGTCTGTTTAAGAAAGATCTTCAAATTTGTTGTTAACCATTTCTTGATAGGAAGCGTTAAGTTATAATTTTCGTTTGTAATCTAGTATTTCCAATAAAACTAAATAAATATCTTGGCACTGTTAATAGTTCGCAAAGCAATCAGCAAAGAATTTTGTTCATTCGGACTATCAGAACTTCAAGTTAATCCAAAACTTTTCAATTTCAAAAATCATTTAAGATTGGTTGTGTGAAAAAATACATTCAGTTAAGATCATAAAAAAATGTACTCTTAAATAGAGGTTCATTCATCTGTTAATACTTTTATGTGCACAAAATAGAAATCAACTTTAGCTACAGAACGTGTTATATAAACACTAAAAAAAATGCTGAAAATCAATTAAATGAACTCATAATGCATTTTTCGAAATTGCATTAGGAACAATATTTATGGCTAAAATTGGAGAAGGAAAAATATATCGTTTATTTGAACGTTCAGAACTTGGGAATGTACCCGAATTTATGAATGTTCAAATGTAAAAAATTGTTTACAGTGCCAGAAGATTTGTTTGTTCAAATTAGGATTACTTTAAGATGCATGAGTTCAGCGCTTTGCCAGTGATTCAATAAAGTCAAATTTACTCGTTTTCGCTGAACAAAATATTCGGTAGTAAAATAATTTTTTTTTTTTTTGGGTGATTAAATAGTGAAAGTGTGTGGGATATGCTGTATGGCAAATGAGAGAAA
>WSXT02145081.1:0-10392 GCA_011762715.2 Neuroterus valhalla
CTCACGAATGACGAATTTACAACAAAATAGTTGAATTCTCGATTGGAAAGATGAATTTCCTATCAAGAAGTTGAATTGTCAATAAAACAAACAATTTTTTTAATTTCAATTTGAAGGCGAGTTTAAAGAGTAAATATAAGGTACTCATCCTGGTATAATTATGTAGCTCTGTTGACTTAGGATTCTTTTATATTGAAAATTGTCATTTTAATAAAAAAGAATTATTGGAAACACGTTTCTCGTGAAATGTTGAAAAAATGAACTCGGATTATTTTAAATATACTTCAGGATAATACATAATTTTTCGAATTATTGAAATATTTCAAAAAATTCGAAATGTGGCGCTCTTCTGGCATATCTTTTTATAACATAAATATTTGGCCCTCAGCTTGGGCTTATTATAGCGCAGAATTTAATTCGCTTCTTGTTAAACTGGGGGAAAGTTTCTAATCAAATATTCAATAATGAGAGAAACTGAGGAACGTTTGTAGTGTCCTTAATTCATTTATATATGAGACACATAACTAAATATTTTTGGAATCATTTTTCTATGAAAACTTCGATAATCATATATATTTATTGAACAATTTTTATTTTCACATTTTACATTTTTATTTTGAATTGGAAGCCCTACTAGTCCAAGAACCTTGATCCGAAATTGTTCTAAATCGAATAATTTCCAATTCGAGTATTGAACATTGTAGGAATGGTGAATGTTCATTTATAGGTAGGTATAATGCCCTCAAACCTATAAGTTAAAGTATGACAAATTTAATCGGATAAGCTTTAAAGTAATGAAATTTAAGAATCCTTTGAAACGAAACTGTTGAAAATTATTATTATTTTTTTTTTGTATCATTAAGCCATAATCCCTTGCGGGGTAAGCGTAACTCGTTAAGAGTTATAGTTGGTTAAGTTGGATACACGGAAGGACACAGTCTCCTGCCAACATGCCAAACTCTTTTGCGCTATAAATTCAGCTGTTCATTGGAAAATTGATATTTTTTGTCCAAAGTTTAATTATTTTATTGAAACTCAAATTATTTCGTTAGATCTTTTTTTTGGTCGGAAATTCGAATATGTTTTTTGAAAAATGGTCCTTTTCATCGAAGATAAATCTTCTTGTTCGAAAGTTCAACTATCGGGATAAAAATTCAGCTTTTTAGATGAAAATCAATCTTAACGGTTGAAAATTCAACTTTTGCGCTATAAATTCAGCTGTTCGTTGGAAAATTGATATTTTTTGTCCTAAGTTCAATTATTTCATTGAAACTCTAATTATTCCGTTTGAGTCTTTTTTTTGGTCGGAAATTCGAATGTGCTTTTGAAAAATAGTCCTTTTCATCGAGAATAAATCTTCTTGTCCGGAAATTCAGATATTGGGATAACAATTCAGCTTTTTAGATGAAAATTAATCTCTACGGGTGAAAATTCAACTTTTGTGCTATAAATCCAGCTGTTCGTTGGGAGATCGATCTTTTTTGGCCAAAGTTTGATTATTTTATTCAAAATCATATTATTTCCTTCAAGTCATTTCTTCGATCGGAAATTCCAGTTTGTTTTGGAAAATGGTCCTTCTCATAGAAAATGAATCTTCTTGTTCGAAAGTTCAACTATCGAGATGAAAATTCAGCTTTTTAGTTTTAAATAATTCTTTAATGTTGGAAATTAAACTTTCGCTCTATAAATCTAGCTCTTCGTTGGAAAATTGATATTTTTTGTTCTAAGTTTAATTATTTTATTGAAACTCAAATTATTTGCTCTGAGTTATATTTTTGATCGAAAATTACAATGTTTTTATTGAAAAATGGTCCTTTTCATAGAAAATGAATCTTCTTGTTCGAAAATTCAACTATCGAGATGAAAATTCAGCTTTCTAGTTTTAAATTAATTTTTAATGTTGGGAATTAAACTTTTGCTCTATGAATTCAGCTTTTCGTTGGAAAATTGATATTTTTTGTTCTAAGTTCGATTATTTTATTGAAACCTAAATAACTTCCTCTGAGTTATTTTTTTGATCGGGAATTCCAATGTTTTTATTGAAAAATGGTCCTTTTCATAGAAAATAAATCTTCTTGTTCCAAAACTCAAATATCAGGATAGAAATTCAGCTTTTTAGTTTAAAATTCAGCTCTTTAGATGAAAATTAATCTTTACGGTTGAAAATTCAACTTTTGCGCTATAAATCAGCTGTTCGTTGGAAAATTGATCTTTTTTGTCCAAAGTTTGATTATTTTATTGAAACTCAAATTATTTTCTCCGAGTCATTTGTTTGGTCGGAAATTCGAATGTGTTTTTGAAGAATGGTCCTTTTCTTAGAAAATAAATCTTTTTATTCCAAAATTCAACTATCGAGATAGAAATTCAGCTTCTTCGTTTAAAATTCAGCTCTTTAAATGAAAATTGTCATTTACGGTTGAAAATTCAACTTTTGCGCTATAAATTCAGCTCTTCGTTGAAAAATTGATTTTTTTTGTCCAAGGTTTGATTATTTTATTGAAACTCAAATTATTTCGTTAGATCTCTTTTTTTGGTCGGGAATTCGAATGTGTTTTTGAAAAATGGTCCTTTCCATCGAAGATAAATCTTCTTGTTCGAAAATTCAACTCTCGGGATAAAAATTCAGCTTTTCAGATGAAAATCAATCTTAACGGTTGAAAATTCAACTTTTGCGCTATGTCCTATGTTCAGTTATTTCATTGAAACTCTAATTATTCCGTTTGAGTCTTTTTTTTGGTCGGAAATTCGAATGTGCTTTTGAAAAATAGTCCTTTTCATCGAGAATAAATCTTCTTGTCCGGAAATTCAGATATTGGGATAACAATTCAGCTTTTTAGATGAAAATTAATCTCTACGGGTGAAAATTCAACTTTTGTGCTATAAATCCAGCTGTTCGTTGGGAGATCGATCTTTTTTGGCCAAAGTTTGATTATTTTATTCAAAATCATATTATTTCCTTCAAGTCATTTCTTCGATCGGAAATTCCAGTTTGTTTTGGAAAATGGTCCTTCTCATAGAAAATGAATCTTCTTGTTCGAAAGTTCAACTATCGAGATGAAAATTCAGCTTTTTAGTTTTAAATAATTCTTTAATGTTGGAAATTAAACTTTCGCTCTATAAATCTAGCTCTTCGTTGGAAAATTGATATTTTTTGTTCTAAGTTTAATTATTTTATTGAAACTCAAATTATTTGCTCTGAGTTATATTTTTGATCGAAAATTACAATGTTTTTATTGAAAAATGGTCCTTTTCATAGAAAATGAATCTTCTTGTTCGAAAATTCAACTATCGAGATGAAAATTCAGCTTTCTAGTTTTAAATTAATTTTTAATGTTGGGAATTAAACTTTTGCTCTATGAATTCAGCTTTTCGTTGGAAAATTGATATTTTTTGTTCTAAGTTCGATTATTTTATTGAAACCTAAATAACTTCCTCTGAGTTATTTTTTTGATCGGGAATTCCAATGTTTTTATTGAAAAATGGTCCTTTTCATAGAAAATAAATCTTCTTGTTCCAAAACTCAAATATCAGGATAGAAATTCAGCTTTTTAGTCGAAAATCCAGCTTTTTAGATGAAAATTAATCTTTACGGTTGAAAATTCAACTTTTGCGCTATAAATCAGCTGTTCATTGAAAAATTGATCTTTTTTGTCCAAAGTTTGATTATTTTATTGAAACTCAAATTATTTCCTTTGAGTCATTTTTTTGGTCGGAAATTCGAATGTGTTTTTGAAAAATGGTCCTTTTCTTTGAAAATAAATCTTCTTGTTCCAAAATTCAACTATCGAGATAAAAATTCAGCTTCTTCGTTTAAAATTCAGCTCTTTAAATGAAAATTAATCTTTACGGTTGAGAATTCAACTTTTGCGCTATAAAATCAGTTGTTCGTTAGAAAATTGATCTTTTTTGTCCAAAGTTTGATTATTTTATTGAAACTCAAATCATTTCCTTCGAGTCATTTGTTTGGTCGGAAATTCGAATGTGTTTTTGAAGAATGGTCCTTTTCATAGGAAATAAATCTTCTTGTTCCAAAATTCAACTATCGAGATAAATATTCAGCTTCTCCGTTTAAAATTCAGCTCTTTAGATGAAAATTAATCTTTACGATTGAAAATTCAACTTTTGCGCTATAAATTCAGTTGTTCGTTAGAAAATTGATCTTTTTTGTCCAAAGTTTGATTATTTTATTGAAACTCAAATTATTTCGTTTGAGTAATTTTTTTGGTCGGGAATTCGAATGCGTTTTCCAAAAATGGTCCTTTTCATAGAAAATAATTCTTCTTGTTCGGAAATTCAACTATCAGGACAAAAATTTAGCTTTTTAGATGAAAATCAAACTTTACGGTTGAAAATTCAACTTTTGTTAAGGTACTCAAATTAAAAAATGTAATGATTCGTTCATATTTTCCATAAGGTTACTGGAAAACTATTATTATGGGAAGTACTCGTCTACATAGATTTCAGTTTCTATTATTCACTGAACTTGCTAAAAACAATATTGCCGAAAAAGCGCTTGCCTGTTGCACATAATGTCCCATGAAAGACGTATACTTTAACGAAACATATCATGTCATATACCATACTCAATACCATGTAACAGGTATTTTCTCATACATAATAATCAACCCTAATGACTGGCTTCTGCTCCGTGTATTTACAACGAAAAATCAATTATGAAAAACTAGTTGAAGGCCAAAGTAAGCATCAATCGATAGGTGAAAAATGAAAGTTATTTATATTTTGCAATCTTGCGACATTTAAAACAATAATTGCCTCAAGAATTGTAACCATAAAGAACTTTAAAAAAATTAATACGCGTATTATATTTTTCGCTCAACTCCGGAGTTCAGGTATAAAATACATACATTGTAGAAAGGGAATTACCAACTTCCGCTTACCACTGAATCAATCTTCATAAGCTGTTTTTTCTCGGAGCGCATGATTATACAACTTATTAAGACATTTACCATTTTTAATCAGAAATGGAACTCATTTGGAAAAACTCGTTAATTCAATATTCAGAAAGCTTCTAAGGCAATATGTAATGGATGATGCAATTTTAATAATGTTTTTAAGCAAGGATCTCTTATCATTCTGACTTTGTTCACGTGCTAGCTTCACACTCCTTCTTCAGGAATAAATAAGGAATATTTTCCATAACAAATTTTAATGGTAATGGTCATAGTCAATGATCCAAAATAGAACCAAATTAACGACAAACGTCATCTTAACCTGAACAAGCAATGCCGTCTACATATTTTTGGCAAAAAAGAAACTCATAATCAGGAAGTTGCCTGGTAACCATGCCATCAACAACCCACAGCTGACACTGGCTGATACCATGACTGCCTCCATTGGCAAACGGAAATCTACTGAAATGAGGATACAATAGTACACGATAGTACAGCTGTCAGGGTTGTGCAAGGTGCCGTAACTTTTTTTTAAATGTCGTGCCACATAATAAATTCCTGGGAGATCGTCTTCAAGGGATTTTACCTCAAACCTAGAATCCTCCAAAGACTGTTAAAAACCTCAACAATTTTGAAGAACGTCTTCAATCGCTCCAAAAAAATTAACAGGTTGAAAACCTTATAGGTTACTAGTCGGTTATTCTACACTGAGAACAGTTTTCTACACTTATTCTGAAGCTGTTTACAAGATATTTTTCAAGGTAAAGATATAAATAAAAAAGACCTATATTTACAGGTATAGTTAGAGGAAATTAGGAAATATTTTCGCCATGCTTACTTTACTTTTATTGAAGAATTTAAAGTACCACTTAGCTTTCTTTTTGCTAGAACATTTTTATGGATACTTAAAGTGTATTTAATGTGGAAACAAGAAGAAATTAAGTACTTGACTCCCTTTTAAAAGATGAACAAGTAGTCCTTTCATGTAATTTGCGTCAGTAGTCGTACACTAAAGGGTTGCCAGACTCATTTAGCAGATGTCTATTTTTGCAGACAAGTCAATCTCATGATTCATCCTTTGAATGTTTCATCGGATGAGAACATATTATGTTCTAGGCTCCACTCCTTAGAACGCTTGATTTTATTCGTCCTTTTGTTATTTTTCCTATTTTTCTCATGTGTCATGTAATATTCTGTAATTCCGGGATATTTATTAAAGCACTGAGTCAATTATTGTTTGTCAATTACTGAACAAGCTTTTCTAGATCTTGAAGAGAAAATAGGTATGACGCATTTCGCCCTAGAATTTTGATTTAGCAAGCGAACGATGCATGATTTTGAATTTCGGGAATTATTCAAAGTCATAGAATGGTCACGTGACCCAAATTATCGATTTTTTTTGCAACAACTCACGTCCGCACCGAAATAGATATTGAGTTGATTTTTTGGGAAAAGCCTTAGAAAATAATAAACTACGTTTGTATACAACATTTGGTTCATAATTTTGAAAAAAAATTCGCAAAAATATTTTTTTTGAAGATTCCGAAAAAAATGTTGTATACAAACGCAGTTTATTGTTTTCTAAAGTTTTTCTCAAAATATCAACTCGATATCTATTTCGGTGTAAACGTGAGTTGTTGCAAAAAAGAGATGTCGATAAGGTAGGAATCGGGTAAGTTTAACATGGCTTTAAAGACTTTTCAATTTTGAATTGGAACCCTGAAGTACAAACATCCATAAAGATTCTAGTATAGTATTATTTTTGTAGTTTTTTACAATTCCGGAAAATTTTTCCAATAACATTAAGGAATAAAATAATTATTATTCTATCTTAATTTTACAAAAATTAAGATAGAGTTACAAATTTTCACGAAAATTTACAAAGTTGACATTATTGTAATCTCTTGTGATTTATTGTATTTGATTGCAAGAAAAACAAAAATTTTACCATTGATGATATCGCCTTTTTTATCAATTATGAATTAGAATTTTTGTTATTTATGCATAAATAGCACATGGACAATAAGGAAATCGAATAATAAATCTTGTAAATAATACAAAAACACAAACAATAATTTATTTAAAGGTGATTGACGAAAAGTTAACCACTTCATTCTCCCATGATACATTTCTTATAAAATTATCACGATAAATTACCTAAATCGAAGTATAATTTCAAAAGGTTTAACAATTTCAAACGACTTCGTTTATTAATCATGAATGAAAAAAGTATTCATATTGTCTTGTTACGCGCCTGTTTTATAAAATATCACTGATAAAAACGATCAACTTTTTAGTTTTTATTATTGGCATTCTACCATGAGGCCAAATCCCTTTCGGGTAAGCGTAACTCATTTACACTTTATTATTATAAACGAATTATTATTGATTAAGTTGTACACTGAGGAGGGTACCAGTCTCCTGCAGGAATCTGTGAGAAATTACTACATAACTGACCAAATAAAAACTAGTCGAGTTATGTACAAAATAATTTAGTTCTATTGAAAAGAAAAAAATAGATAATTGAATTTTCTGATGAATGACGAATTTCCACCAAAATAGTTGAATTCTCGAATGAAAAGATGAATTTCATATGATGTTGAAATTTTCCACCGAAAAGATGAATTTTTAACCCCAATAAATTTGATTATTTAACAGAAGAAGGAACCTTCCACGAAATATTTTGATTTCCAAATGAATAGTTCAATTTTCAATTATAATTATATTTATTATTTTATCATTATTATCATTATTATTATCATTATTATTATGCCATTAGGGCAAATTCCTTTCGGGGTAAGTGTAATCTCCATAATTGCAATCTGATTTACTTTGATACGAAATTAGATTTTTAAATAAACGAAATCGTTTACTAATATTTATGGATAAAATAAGAGCGGAAAAAGATATTTCATCCATTTGAACGTTCAAAACTTCAGATACATTAATAAATAAGCCATTTGAAATAAGTAATATAGTAGACACTAAAAAACTTTGATTAAAAATAGAATTATATGTGAACGCAATCAAATTAAACATTCTTAATTAGAATTGCTAAAAACTAAACAGTTTTGGAAATCATGGAAATCTGTGAATTTTTCAACCTAAAGGTTAAAAATGATGTGTTTAACTAGAAAGTTAAAACGTTATTATCAATACACGTGCGGAGAATTCCAAACTGATAAATCGAAAAGTTCTTCAGAATCGAGACAATTCGAACAAACTAAACTTAATTTTGTTGTTGTTCCATGAAGAAAAAAGAGATGGTTTAGTTAGCGCAGCTAAAAGAAAAAGTTAATTTTAAAATATACAACCGTAAATGATTGCAAAATGTGCTTCTGGTAGATTCATATTTTGGATATGAAAATCTCCAATCTTCACAGATTTTCATTCTAACTTCTTCAATTTCAAAATGGAAAAGTTCAAGTGCTCAATGTCCTATCTTCAAACTTTGAACTGGAAATTATATAATTTCAAGCACTCCTTGAATTTGAAATTATTCAATTTTTTAGAAATCTTGGTTTGAAATTGTTCAATTTTCAATGCTTCATTGTGAAAAAGAAGAATTCTTGTTACTTTCAATTGGAAATTATCCTATTTCGAAAATATAATTCTGAAGATTTAAAACTTTGAACGTTCTTAAATGAAGAATAATTGCGCCTCTCAACTTGGAGTTGTCCTGTTTCTTAAATTTTGTTCTTAAATTATTCAACTTGGAACGTTTTCAAATAAAGATTTTTTCAAAATGTTATAATTTCAAATTCAATTCGAAAATTTGAATCTTTGACAGATTTTAATTCGAACTCATTTGATTTCGAATTGACAGAGCCTAAACGCTCATTATTCTATTTGCAAACTTTGAACTGAAAACTGTTCAAATTCGAAAATTTCATAGATTTTGCATTGTTCAAAGAATCTATAATCTATAATCTATAATCTATAATCTATAATTTTGTCTTTGAGCCTAAAGACAAAATATCATGGGGAATAACCGAAATTTTCTGCAAAAAACCTTTTAATAAATATTAATGAAAATGCCTTGAAAAATCGACTAATCATGAACTTTTTATCATTTGCAGTAGACTCTGCGACAGTTCCCGTTTCTAGAGCTGTAGGGGAAGCGAACGGGAAGTGTCAGATTTGCCCACTCGTCTTTACTCGCGCGCAACGTGTAAGTACGTGTTGGACACACACACGCGGCGCGTCGACTGTGCGCCGTGTGCCCAGCAAGAGTGGGGACGGGCGAAAGGAGGGGAAATGCGAGAACAGGAAGTGTTGCAGCGTGAACTATCGCAGAGTCTACAGTACACATTATGCAAGAATTCAGAAGATAGAACCATTTTTGTGAACCTACTTCCTAAGACCTGAACAGTCAAACATATGCCTTTTTATATAGACTAAAAAGATCCCCGATAAGGCCTAAAGATGGCCAACAGACAACAAACTCAGGTCCAAGATGAGATTGAGTTGGAAGCGATGGCGGAGGCTGAACTGGCCAGATTGAAAAGACAGTACCGGATAATGGAGAACGACAGAATAGCTTATGCAGAAGAAGCTCGATTGCAACTCCGCAATCAACAGAAAATAATCGATCGTCTCCGATTTGAAAAAGCTGAACTCGCCATAGCCATTAAAGCATCGAAGTCTGAAACAAATATCAAGAAAGATAAAGCTATGAAGGCCCAACTGAAGTGTCTCCTCGAAAAAAGAAGCAAATATTTAGAGATGATTGCAAACGAGAAACAACACATTACTGAGCTCCAGGAACAAATCGCTAAGGTCAAATCGTTTAAATAATTATTAATTAGGATCGCCATTCTCCAATTCAAATACATATACGTAATTTTTTCATGCAACTTGACGTCTATTTCCATTATAAGAAAATTTTGGGATAGTCTTATTTGGACCTAAGAAAATAAACCTTATTTATTGAAGGATGTTCTTTGTTCACTATAGTTACATATCTCATTACAAATTCCATAGAGTGTTCGTGAAATCGAGCAAAAGTGAATTGTACACTGTTAGAAATTTTTGCAAATTTAGTATACATGGGCATATTAAATTCCCTATATTTTTACGGAATTTATTACATTTTGTAATTCTAGTATACTTACATATACTAAATTTTGTTTATGAATTTATATGTATACTTTCATTAGGTATGCAGTAAGTTTTTTTTACGCAAATGAATTTCATAGTTTCCGTGTACTAAAATTCAAAAACGTGTTTACCATATTCAGCTGCGCAAGCGCATTTCGATTTAAGCGAGTCGCGCAACCTCCAGCGCAACTTGGCCGTTGTCAGGCTGTTAAGTGGCAAGCCGTTTGATTTGCATCTTGGAAAAAGAAGAAGTTAATTCTTGTGCTCTGTTTTACCTGTGTTACGTCTCAGCTCATTTTTAATATTACTATTCCTATATATTTTTTATCACTTTGTCTACGCACGTATTTTCTCTTCTTATTACTCTTAGTTTCGAAAACTT
>WSXT02145092.1:0-10392 GCA_011762715.2 Neuroterus valhalla
GGGCTCCCAAGAAGGAACATTTTTGCTCCCTGACTTTCTTTTGAATCTTGCGTTATTTGGCTGAAAATTCTCATTTTATTTTATATTTTTGAATTTTGAAAATGCCACAACTCTGACAATTTTGTTTTTACCAAGAAAAATCATCCGGATAAATTGTTTCACTTTTTACGCGCTACCAGAAATTGTACTTACAATTTTTGAGTCTTGGAAATGAAAGTCCAAAAAAATGCTCAAAGTGTTCCCCCTCTTCTGAATACAGCCAATAATTAAACAAAAATTTCAAGAAAATTTTTTACTGGAATTCTCACTTGATTTGGCAGAATTCCCACGAAATATTGTGTTCGATCCCGACCAAATTTCATACAGTTACTTCTTTAAGTACTATCGAAGTCAAAATATTTGAGATTTTAATTTTTAAAGTTTAACAATTTATAGTAAAAAGCCCTAAAAAATTTAATAATTTTCAATTAATACGTTAAAAATTGTAATTAAAAATTTTTTTAATTGCAGAATTTTAATCAAAATTTTTGGTAGCTGTGTAAATGAAACGTTTAATAATCGCGCGCATATGAAATCACGGATTGGGTCATTTTGTATTAAAATTTATTAGTTTTGAATTAGAACTATATGGAAATGACCACATAATGGTTTTTCACATTCATTTCCAACCAACTCACGTTCACATGATATTACGATAAGCAAGTTTAAACTTTGAGAAAATAAATAACAAATACTGAGAAGCGTTTGCCTGGTCCTAAACTTTTACACTTATAACTTTCTTTTCTGTTCGTTTTTTCCCCTCTGGATTTATAAAAATTTCGGACCAGAAAATCTCATCTTCGTGCTTTTTTTATGTATCCCAAATTTTCAACTAGATATCGCATTTCTTCTGAACTTGAATTGGTTGACAAAAAAAAAAGTGAACAAAAATTCCGAGGTTACTCTCATATCCCATTCTTCAAACTTGCCAAAATTAATTCCAAATTAGAATTATTTCATACTTGAAAATTCAAAATGATTTGACTTAAGTTTTTAAAATTTTTTATTTCAGACTGCACTCTGTTCTCAGCATCTTCCAAGTTCTCCATCCGGAAACTGCTATTTTTATTTCCAGCTCTTCTTATACAAAAAAATTCCTGCACAGGTGATAATTTCCAGAGCAGCCCACCTATGTGCCCCCTTAAGTCATTCCAACTCAAAAATCTGCGCATGCAGCTCCGTGACTTTCACCGAAACCGCATTTCGCGATTTTCGTTCTGTCGTCAGGGGAACGGGTTAGGGGAGGAGCAAATGGAGGGGGCCTCTCCACTCGATGTGTTGGCCACGGAGGGTGGTCGAATTTCGGCGGACTCGACCTGTTGTTTTCAGGGCCGCCAGGTTAACGTCGCATGCAACCCACACAGGAGCGAAGCGTTGGATGGACGGACGTAAGGACGAGCAGACGGCTGGCAGGCATGACTAGAGGAGGGGCACTAGGGGAGGAGGGGCACTAGGGGTAGAGGGGGAGGGGGCTCGCCAGAGGGGAAAAGAGCGGTAGGGGGCTGGCGAAGACTACTCGGCTTCGGCGCGAACGTGGAAGAGAGATCACTGAGCAAGCGAGAGAAAGAGGGACAACACGATGGTGGGAGACTCCTAAAGAAGAGTCAGAGTGGAAGGGGGGAAGCTACGCTACTACAGGGACGTAACTAACCGGGGATCCCTCCTTCGGGCGACGACCTTTTCCTTCCGCACCGAATCGATCTCAATTTTCGCCACGAGCACACGACAGCCGCGGGACGCGACGAGAAAAATGTTTTCCGAAGCTTCCAACTCCCAGGCTGGGTACAGATATAGCGAAATGAAATGGCGAAACTGAGAATAATTAAATCTTGGTAGAGATATTTTTCTCAGTCGGGGATTCATGCCCTCAGCTATCGATTCATATACTGCATCCATTGATGATTGTGTAAATTATTCGTAAACTTTTTTCCTTTCGTAAATTAGCATGTGCAAAAAGGTATATTCAAAGAAAGCTCTTCAAGGTTGTGTACAAAAAGGATTCAGATTGCTGAAAAAATTTACAAAGTTCTTCGTGAAGCCTTTTGATACATTTAATCCTTTTGGTAGAGGCTGTCAGACGAGACTTTGAACGTTAATATTGATATCTTATCGGATATCCAATGCAACGCTGTCATTGTTGGGCGAAGAGTGTGTCTGAAACACCTGTCTGGTGTTTTTCAAGGACACCCAGAATACACGATCTTTTAGCTTCATATTCATGTTTTGTATTTAGGATGCAAATCTCACATTTGCGAGAGACACAAGGCGCTTTTGAAAACAGAAAGTTCGCAGACTATTGCGAAAAGGATTCTTTTATGCAGCTCTTTTTGTGTGAAAATGAGATCCCAGTCTTGGTACTATCATTGAATAAATTATTCACACATGGGGATAAGAGGAATATTATTTGAATAAAAAAGAGTCTAATGAATATTATTAATCTGAATCAAAAAGATTTTCTGTATAAATCTGGGATAATATAGTAAAAGATGCGACGCAATATACACGTATGAGCCTCGATTGCACAAAATAGAAGCTAATCTTTACTACTCACTCCGCTGAACATGAATTCCTATCTATTAAATACGCAGATTTTATTTTTGCTTCTGTAAATGAATTTGAAGAAGAATAGATTCCATCTCGACGTAAAGAATTTTGTGAATATCAACCCAAGTATTCGGTTTCTAAAACCGATTTCTGGGGGAAAAATCCGACAGAGTCAATTTTTCGGTATTTTTCTTTGAGGGAGCGGTCGATATTTATTTAAAGTAAGTTATATGCGTGCGTATGTGCGTACGTGCAAGAGAGAACTACTCTCCTAGCACCGTTTTGTGTACCTACAGCTTGAACAGAAATAACTTCTAAAATAACTTCGCGTGGCCTCGAAATCTACGATTCGCCGTTCGTTATGACTGTGCAAAATCGCTCGCGGATAATCCGCAAATCTAAAGAGACAAAAAAGTCAAAATCCATTTTGAATTCAGTAATAATGCGAACGTTTCGCTGGACAAAAGAGCGCCATGTTCTGGTCCGTAGCAATGTTTTTGTTACAATGAAAAACTGTCTCCAGCATATAAATAAAGTTTTGTTCTTCATTTTCTTTTTCCAAATTATGTTTTGGATTTTAGAACTGCAGATTTTTGAAAGAATTGTCATTACACCCTTTTTGCCAACGTTGAAACTAAATATACTTCAGTCGGCGTGAAATTCGCTTGGGATAGTACGTATAATGAGATTCGTCGTCGGTTCACTGCCTATGGCTTCGCTCTTTGCCGCATGTTTACGACATTCAAGTCTAAAATCGCACCTGTGTGCATTCCCGGTCTGTGCAGGCACAGAAATTTCCTCAAAAAGGCAATAAAAAAACGGAAACGCCGTCTAGTGTTGAGTCTGAGAGAGTATAACGTAATCAAGAGTGTAATGAAATTTCATAGAATAAATTTCTTAATTTTCACGAACGTTTTGTCTCTACTAACTCCACTTCAAAGAGATATGTTCCCTCGTAAAAGATTCTTAACGATAAACTTTAGGTATAAAAGAACTGGTTACTGAAAGTAACATATGAAAAAAAATTAGCTTAAAATACACGAAAAAAAGTTTTAAAAAAGTTAACTTTTTGTTTAAATTGTGGAAACCGATTCGATGTGAAGACATCATTGAACAAAAAAATCGTTTCGACAATCAATTTGGAAATTTACGTTTCATATAAACCGTTTCTTTACGTAGAACTAATCTGAATCGCTGCACTATTACAATAGATTTGAAAATGTGTTCTTCACAATCGTCTGAAGTTAGACACCACTGGTTTCTTAATTATGTACTCATCCTTGTACTCTTCTTTATATTTCAACTGACTGTTGTTTATTCTAAAATAAATTAAAGATTACGTGGAGTGATAAAGAAATTTAGGAAGTCAACTTTCAAGATTTGATTTCGAAACTCGTTTATTTTCTGCAAACTTGTGTTCTTCGCCTCGGTCGATCAACCTCGTTCGCGACGAACGCCCGACAATTAACCGCCAAATTAATTATCTTTCTTATCGTTTAAGAATCGGCATCGTATTTTACACTGGGTGCCGAGCTTGGCTCATGCAGAGAACGACGATTTTTCTCTGAGAATTTCCTGATGTATGACTCACTGGCGCTCACTCATGCGATTGGTAATGGTGTTCCAAAGTTTTCAAGCGATGGATGTGAATACCGCGAGTCAGAATGCAGATTATCTTTTAACAATAATATAATTGCTGAACCGAGATTATCGAAAGAAAACTGTTCAAGTAATTATTCGTCTAGACGGCTCATGTAAAATTACTTTAAAAATTTTTTTTATCGTTTCTGGCTAATTCACAGGCGATCTTCTTATTTCTAAAAAAAAAAATTAGCGAATTGTTAATTTTCTATAAGAAATGCAGATAATAAAAAAGATGTGAACCGAAATTGCACAGAAACGACGCATCTATAGAAACTGCTTTCTTGCGAACACCGGGCCTCGGAGAGCAGCCTTTGTGTTATCCCTGAAAAAGCATTATCTGCGAAAAATTTGAATTTACGGCTGGCTCGTCTTATCAATTAATTTTAGAAAATTGTCATAAATAAATGGGGAATATATTCATTCAATTTGACATATTGCTTCCCTTTCACCATTTTTATTATTATTTGTGTTCATTTTGCAATTTGTAATAATTTTATTTGCAGATACTGCGTTCTCGACTGCGTTTGGTGAGGTCCCATAATTTCAAGAAAGCAGTATCTTTGGACTTCTTTTTTGGGTAACATCACGTCCTCTGAGACCCGGAGGGCGTCAGGCAAAAACGCAGTGCTTGAAAGATACTGCTTTCTTGCGTAGTTTTTGGTGCCGTATTGGAGCCTCCGTGTTCAATTCTTGCAGTTACAGAAGATTTTCTGTAGATACTGTTTTTCTTACCTAACACAACTTGATAGAATTGAAAGATGCGGCTTTTTAACAATGTTTTTAATAAGGAATTATCTTTAATTTTATTAACAATGTCAAGGGAGAACGCCACTGTGACGAGTCTGAAAATAGCCGATTTTTGTGAATTTTTTTTTGTAAGAAGGGATCATTATTAATTTGAGGATCAGACGAAAAGCAATTTATTAGGTATGTATTCAACTATGTTGCTGTAAATTTTTATTCAAAAATATTGGAAATTCACAAAGTTATCCAAATAATCGTAACGACATGAAAAAAATGACGTCATCTGGTGCCAGCGATACAGCAATGAATTATTATCCGAAATGAAAAATATTATTAATCTGCACGATAGTGGCTATCGTTGCACGTAGTCGTTTTTTCAAAATAATTTTTTTCACAAAATGGTGGCGATTTGAATTTTTTGTGTGCTTTTGACATTTTTATTTTTTTTATTTTCAAAATGTCTAAAAAAATATTAATTTTCAGAATTTCAAAAATCGGCTACGTACAACGATAGCCACTATCATGCAGATTAATAATATTTTTGGTTTTTTTGATAATTCATGGCTGTATCGCTGCCACCAGATGACGTCATTTTTTTCATGTCGTTACAATTTTTACGATTCCAACGATACAAAAAAACTCATTTTCGATTTTTCGTATTTACTGCTTTCTTAAATATCACAGCAGATTTATTGAGGCTCAATTTTTGAGTGTCCTATTTCAAAGTCAAGATGAGAGTTCTCCAATTTTGCTAACTTCCAGATTAAAAAATTACATGCGCTAGCGAGGTAAAATGGTGCACAGCCAAGTACTTTTTAAATTTAGTTTCAAAGTTATTGCCATTCATACTTGAAAAAAAAACCATAAAAACATTTTATTCTGACTTCAATCCTGTTACAAGTCTAGAAAGCGGGACTATTTCTTCGGGCTTTTGTTTTGGTACCGAAACCTAACCTAATCTTACTTTATTTCAACAGTGTATACGAAACAATTCTCGTTTTTCTCCTTTCTTTCTAACTTGTTTTATTCTAACGCACTTTTTTCAATTCATTTTTGCTCCGATGCTTTTTTTCAACCCGCTTTTGCTATCAGCCCTTCAACTGGAGGTACGAAATTCTGTAGAAAGCTCTCAATAACAGATTACTCTCGCTATTGTGCTGATTGTGCATTGTACATGCAGATAACACTTCCACGAACGTAATTTTGCAGAAAGTTGATAAACTTGATCAAGTCAAAGAAAGTGAACTTCCGCGGACCAACAATTAACACTGCCTGGAATGACGTTTACGTAATTTCTAAAAGACTTCGAGAATCGATGTTACTTCTAGAATTGAGGCAATGCCCAAATGCAGTTTTGATTTCCCACGTAGGTGCTGGATATTTAAAATCGCTATGTACGGCATTGCAACGAGACAAGCAAGCTGAAAGACGAGAGGAGAGCACGGAGAGGGGAAGGCGATCATAGCTGATCCTGGTCGTAAGGGGCGGTTGAGGGGAGGGGGTGGCAGACGGAGAAAGAGAGAGGAAGAGAGAAGAGTATAAAAACAAGCGAGATGGTAAAACGAGGAGCTGGCAACGTTGCATTACCAGCAAATAACGCGGCAACGTCGCTTCACGGATAACAAACACGCGAGTCCGAGAGGTGAACGGAAAACCAGAGAAGGAAAGAATCCCGTTTTGACGAGCGAGAGAGAATCGGCGAACCAGGATCGGGTCAAAAAATGTATGCACCCGGAACTAAATGTCATCTACTCATTTCCAAAATACATAATGAATATAAATTAATTGATAAGGTGCTTCTTCTTTCTCCTGGTACATGTAATAAATCTGCTTGTAAATGTTACAAAACCACGATGACAAGTATCACAGAGAACGGAGTTATTATGACTGGAGATAAATAAGAACATAATTTTTGAGTTCAACAATGTGGAGATCAGAATTGTTCGCAATCTTCTGAAAATTCAGTGTCGTCAAAGAGCGTTTGAGTTAATAATGTAAATGAAACCCTTATTTCCGGCTGATGTATTTTACATCTGCTGATGTAACTGAAGATTGATTCATTTTCCTTGAAGAATTAAATGCTTGCATAATTAAATGAAACTGAATCTCAAGTTCTTTAAATTGGACTGCACATTCAAAATTTGTGAGCGACGCTCAGGTGCACTTGAAGGTCAACAGGCCATTTGCATTCCGATGCTTATCGAATTTTTCTGTTTTATCTGTTCCGATTCGAAATTCCACGTGTTTCTTTTTCTTTCTCTCGCCTATTATCATCATGCTGCATTTAGTCAGTTTAATTCAGAGTTGAATTTTCCTTAGCTGGAATATTTCTGGAATCGAGTATTGTGTTCCAGTATTGGATCAAAGATATTTCTTTGATTGGATGACCCTTATTCACGATTCGTTCCGGAAGTTACGATTTGGCCCAAATAAAAATACTTTTTTCGAGATTAAGGCGTTCCTTTTCTCACAAAAAATCTTATTTCAATAGAAAACTTTTGTCGCGACTTTCCTGAAACCCTTCAAGCAAATAATTTAGTATTGAATTAAATATTCAAAGATCTTTCTAACTAAACACCTGAACCATTTCAATACAAGTTTTAACTTTGATTCATGGCCTCGTAATCGAATTATTATTAGTGCAATAAGGAGTCATTTTTCAAGGGCCTGGTACATTTTTCAGCCGCTCCTTGCACTGACAAAGAAGGCTTAGCGGACAGAGAAAAAGATAGGAGGGGAAAGGGTGAGGTGATATGAAGGGTGAGGGGAGGAGGAAAGAAGATCTAACGAGGTTCAAAACTTCCTGGAACCTTTCTACAGTTTTCTATCAATATCTTCAATTTAAACATATTTCCAAGGAAATATCGAATCCGAGGAAATCATAAAAAAAGATACAAGCCATACTCTTGCTACAATAAAATAATTTATTAGGAAAGGTTCCAAAATTATTATTTTTTGAAATACCTAATTTTCTATTTGATTCGAAATTCATATTGTTCTTCACCCGGAATCCAAAAATATAAATATCGTTCAGAAAAAGATATATAAATGAACTCTAATCAAATTCCGAATCTAAAATCTAAATAAAGAGAAACCGTTTTCTTGATCGTTTAGTGAATAATTCGGATAGAAAAGTGAAATAACTCAATAATTATTGACTTCCCATATTCAAAAATAAGACCAGTTTCATTTTCTTTAAAAAATAAATAAATGTTGATATTTGAACGCAAAGTTTGTTGCTCAATTCTTTAGTTCTAATCTATGAGTTGCGAGTGTTCAGCTTTATCATAACGACTGTAATGGACATAAATAGCTTGTGGGTGTTGGAATGGATTTTCTAAATTAAATCTGAAACATGTCGAGACAGTTGGTTTTGCAAGCAGCATAAATATTCCCAAAATTTCATTTTCCCTAATCCTTATTTTACAAAAAATCATATGGCCCAAAAGCAATGCACTATATCATTTTTATTTGTTCAAATTCTTGATTCGACTAATTTTTATTCTTCTAAATTATCATTGAACATACTTAATTTCTATTATCCCAACATACACAATTTTTTTATTCCGGAATACAGTTTGGCGTAATTGCTGTTTTTCTGAATTTCTGTTTTGAATTATTTCCATTTTAATGAATAGCTGTTTGAGGTCTTGCTTATTTTGCTCAACAACCATTTGACACATTATTTATATTTTGAACAACTATTTGCCATAGTTGTAATTTTTTTTTAAATCTCATCAGAAAAATGTTTGATTTTTCAACATTTCTATATGGCATGATTTTTATTTTACTCAATAACTATTCACCTCCATTTTTATTTTTTCGAATTCCTCTTTGGCATAATTATCATTGTACCGCAAATCATTTGCAACTTTTTCGAATTTCAGGAATCGCAGCGACTCATTCATTCAATTTAAAGGTAAAAAGAGGATCTTTTCCAAAAAAAAGGGATGGAAAAGGGGTTTCACTTATTATTCTGATCCTTCGGATTGCTGCGATGTCTTAAAACCTTTGCAAAATGTTACAAACATCTTGAAATATTCTGAGATCTTTGAAATCTCTGTAAAATCTTTGAAATCCTCTTGGAATTTTCGGAACCTTTTCAAATATTTTTAAATATTTTGGCATCTCTGGAACGTTTGTAAAATCTCTAAAATTCGCTTGAAATATTTGAAATATTATAAAATGTCCAAGAGCATTGTGAAATATTCTGAAATCTTTGAGACATTTAAAATATTTGTAAATTCTGTGTAAAATCTTTGAAAGGTTTTGAGAATCTTACAAGATTTGTGAAAAATGGGAAAAGGGGGACAGAGGCGAAAATAGTGAAAAAGGAGAACTTGATCGAAAATGCAACTGTTTGATAGAAAATCCAGCTGTACTTGTTGAGAAGTCATATTTATGGGTTAGAAATAAAACTCTCTTGTGAAAAATTTGGCTTTTTGGTTCAAAAATCTATACCTTCCGAACTGTTTTCGTTGAGGATTCTAATATTTTCTCAGAAATTATTCTATTTTGTTGAAAATTCATATTTTCGGGTTCGTGATTCGTCTGTTTTCAAGAATATTCGTCTTTTTGCCCAAATGTTTCAATAGTCTTGTCGAAAATTCAACGATTGTTGAAATGTTTAGTTTTCCCAAAAATTTATGAGTTTGGTACAAATTGAAGTTTCTCATTTAAAAATTAACTTTTATGTTAAAAACTTTTTCGGCAGGAATATCAACTATTAAATATTTTTTCTGCCATTAATAATTTTTTTTCGTATAAAATTCAACTATTCGGTGTAGAATTTCTTTTTTTAAAAATAAAATTCAAATACATTGTTTGCAAGTTGAACGGCTTTGTTGAACAGAATTTTTTTTGGTCAGAAATTTGATCCAGTACTCTAAAAATTGGTTTTAAAAACAAAGAATCATTCTTTTATAATTTTCATAAAAAAATTCCTATTTTGAATTCTAGTGTGCTCCAGAAATGTTTTCGTATTTTCCAGGTTCTTCGAGGAGAACTTTTTTTGGATTCGATCTGAAGGAAATATTTCGATTTCTTCAAGGTCCTCAAGCTTATAAAAATTCGAAAAAATTGAACGAATTCTCGAGTCAAATACAATTTCTTCTACAAAAAAAAGAAATTTTTTTGTTCCTTTTGTTCCAGTTGAAGTCATAAACAGGCAAAGAGAATTTTCTATTCAGTGAAAATACAGAAAATCATTGGAATTCATAGAATTCATGTCCGGCTTTTGCCACCTCGATGACTCGGCATCCAGTGGCGGATCCAGAGGGGGGGCTATGGGGGCTGTAGCCCCCCCCCAAGTCCCTCGATGGTGTGGCGATTGTCCCAACTATCAACTGTCCCTCGATTGTCCCAACCAACCAGCGCCCCGCCACCCACCCCCCCCCCCCCCCCGCTCCCCCAACCCCCTCC
>WSXT02145103.1:0-10392 GCA_011762715.2 Neuroterus valhalla
GGTTAGGGGTATCAACAGTGTGATTACGTAATATATGGACAGCCTTTAAAATGGAAACGGAAAGTAGTCTGGTTACATCCGAAATCTGTCCGTCCAAAAACATTGACTCCAGAAGTAGTCGGGCTCTACCTGAAATCAGTCCGGAATTCAGAACCTGAAATTATTTTCGTTGAAGTGAAAAACGGAAAGTGATCCGAATAATTCCGAAATTGGAACGTTCAAAAACATCGAATCCAGAAATTGTCCGGTCGTATCCGAAATTGATCCGCGGCTTTTAGTTGTAATTCGGTAAAGTTAAAGTGAAAACGAAAAGTCGTCTGATCAAATTCGAAATCCATCCAGTCGAAACATTTACGCCGGAAATAGTCCGCATTCCTCCGGAATCAATCCGCGGCTTTGAGTTGTATTTCGGTAAAGTAAAGGCGGGAAAATTCCGATCAATCCTCCAGACCTTACAAACCACGGACTTGATCGGACACAAAACTATGATTAATCATATCCAGGAATCGTACAAATAACGGATTTGACCAGACACAACCCGAATTATTCATATCCGGAAGACTGCACAAAAAACAGACGAGAGCGGACACACTCTGGCTTAATCAAATTCGGGAGACCATACAAAAAGCGGAAATGACCGGATATAATCCGGATTTATTGTATTCTTTAGACTATAAAGAACACATACTCGACCGGACAGAATCCGAATAAATCACATCCGGAAGATCGTACAAAACACGGACATGACTGGAAACAATTCGCATCGATCACATTCATTCTTCAGACCGCACTAAACACGGACTTGACCGAACACATACCGGATCAGCCGCATCCAGAAGACCGTACAAAACACGGACCCGAACGGACTCATTCCGCATTGAACGTATTCTTCAGACCTTACAAAACACGAATTCGACGGGTCACAATCCGGATTAATCACATCCGGAAGGCCCTCCCAAAAACGGACATGACCGGGAACCATTCGGATTAATCACATTCTTCAGACCGCAGAAAAAACGGACTCGGCCGGACACAATTCGGAATAATATCATCCGTTATACCGTATAAAACATGGACTTTTTTACTTTTTTCTACGTCTTTCCGGTTTGATTGAATCCGTCACACCGGAAAACTTTCGGATTCTACCGGATGAAAACCAGATTTAATTTCGTGCTCTTCCCGTTGGACGAATTGCGGACACTTTCGGATAGAATCCGGAGGACAAAAACCGGATCACTTTTCGGCGAAGTTTGGGCAAATTGAGGAATACGATATTTGTCTGAAACTTGTCCGAAGTTCTTAGCAGTGTACGTTACTTATTTTTACGGCGCTTGAGACTAGGAAATATACTCTTACAAACATGCGTCGAACCGAATAGTAGGACCCACTGCCAATCATGGCCGGAGCTACATGTGGCTCAGTCGCTCTCAGGGTTGGACACCTCTGTTCTAGCCGTTAACGAAACCCATGTCACATTATAAGAGAAAGTCGCCCATTGTGGATTGTTGGAAGCTGCACCAACGCACTAAACAAATACACGTCGTCGAAAGAAAATTATCATATAAATCTCCTTATTTTGAAATCGAGAGTATTTAATTAACTCTCAAAAATATATCTGAGGTAAGTGAAACTTATTTATTGTCTATTTTTACCGAAAAAGTACCCGAATGTTGCATTTTTAGGTTAGGATACTAACTTTTTGATTTTTTTACTTTGTCAACGACACGTAATGAACTTGGATAACGTATTAATTTGTTGAATAGTATGAGAGTTTATCACGATTAATTGACAAAATTTGTTCGATTAATTGTCTTTCTCAACGGACTTTCTCCAAAAATCCCATTCAAAATACCTTCGTATCAGATTAGGTTCAACCGTAACATGAGAAATAATATTTTTTTAGGTTTACCTCGTGAAATTATAAAAGTGAAACTGCAGGCCAGGATTTGTTTGGGAAAAAAACTCCGAGTCAGGATGAATAAAAGATAATAGAGTTTTTCTTATTTGAGTTTGTAAATGCTGATGGTTCATCTAAGCCAATGAAAGAGATATATTTTAGCCCAAAAGTTTAGGTTCACTATGATCTCATACAAAACGCGCTGATGGTAAAATTTATGCCCTCGCCATACGACGAAGAATCGTCAGCAATATTGAATTCATTAATTGAATGTGAGGCAATGCCTCCAGAATATTGGCCATATTACAATATTTCTTTAAAAGGCCATGCAGGTAAATATTTAAATTTGGTTAATATTTCATTCGAAACCTATTTTATCTCATCCCAATGACTGCTTGTATATAATGGGGCATTATTTCTCAAGTGTACCCACCTTGAAAAATGGATTTTGTGCTGGTAGTTCCTATTTCGAATGTACCTAACTGCTTTCGTATGGAATAAAAAAAATGTTTTCCTGTATGTATTTTTTGGATTTTTTTCTCGATTTCCACCTTTTTTTTGGGCTCTTAATAAAGATCAGGGGGTTTTTAACAAACTTCGTTTAATTCAAATAAATTTTCAATTTGACTTCATATCAATGATATGTTTTTTCGATTCAAAAAAACTTTTTTCTGAGTGCACATAACCTACAAATAAATTAGGGATTCATAAGGAAAAATGGCAAAGGTGTAGAAAGGACCTTACTATTGGGCGATAGAAAGGCACCCTCGGTCGAATCTGCTCATTGAGTCTAGACTAGTGCCTTTTCTACAAAGCGTGGCGCCTTCCCAGATTCCTTGTTCAATGCCCTACTAGAGTTAGGGAAAAAAACTAGCACCCTACCAACACCGAGTCGCAGTTTCTACACGTGACTTGGAGGAATAAACTTGGAAGTGCCAAATGACTGCGTGCGGACTCTTGCAGCGGTGTTTCTGACGACCACTTACACTAGATTTGCTCTGCGAATTAGATGTAAGCACAATGTTTCTATACATTTTAATGGATTAGCAAACGATTCACGGAAAATTTTCCGAGCTGTATTTCAGGATCCTAAGGCTAATTCCTACACCAAATTCAGAAAGTCATGGATTGTGCTAACAGCAGCAGATTTATCATCATGTTGTCATATTCGTCGAAAGCAATTCAATAATCATATGCCAACTTCACGAATATTTTAGCAAAGGCCAAGACTAGTTCATGGCTTCATTACAGTGTGTCTAATACTCATTGAAAGAATATGTTGACGTACATGCGTCATCCTAAGTCAATGCCATTTATTTTTCAAGTTTGGAGCGATATTTCAAGATATGTATTCATATTTTCTGTTTAGTTATATGGAACATTCATGTTCTCATGTCTAGGATAGTCTTACATGTTACAAAATGATAAGATGAGAATGAGGCACTTCGTTATTTCACAAGTGACATGCAAGTTCTTTAGATAAGATATTCGTTTTTCGGATCTGTTTAGTGTCCTTGAATATCAAGAAGTTTGCACAAAATTTATTCATAAAAATCAAATCTTTTTCCATGTACCATATGTTCATTTCGCGTTTCCTGTAACATTATAGTTTCAACATAAAATGGGGAAATATTTTTCTCCGAATCCCCTCATACTATGTGCTGTTTCATTACTGGAAATTGCGGTTTCATCTCAAGAGAGCAATGGTAAGTTACTTTTTCTCAATTTCCAGCATTCCTTATGAAGGAATGAATTCGTTTGAATTTCAAACCTCAATCCTAACGGATTTCCAAATTCTTAGCCCCTTTTAAACCAAAAACCAAGTTTTGTTAATGTCGCCCGTGAAGACGATAACTTTTCAAGAGAAGAACGAGTTCTTTAATGTAACTGTCCTCTCTAAATCAACGGTTTTAGAAACATTCGGTCAGTTTTGAGCGACACAAATCAAAATGAATTGTCTGCAAAACTCTACCTTTATCACTTCTGTTGTGTTTTTCCAAAAGGGCATACTGATACGTATACGGATGGTATTCTATTCCATTTCCATGCTAGCTGAACCATTGCAAAAGACCAGGAGGACATTTTATTTACCTTTTAATATAATTTTAACGAATAAAAATATAGAAAAAAATAAAGAAAACGGCTGAGGGAAAGTCGCGAATTCTATTCTATTTCACTTACTCTCCTTTTTCAACTGTGTCAGGTAGTCTGGTTCCCCGACCCATTTGACCATCTTATACCACTTGTTGTACTGTAATTCCATAATTTTCCTCCATCTTTCCTCTCCATGTCTTACCAACATCTCCAATTTAATAGAATTTCATGAAGTTTTAATGAAGGTAGAGAAGATTGGCAGGGAATACCTGCCAATCTACTCTATTCTCATAAAAATCACATTTTTCCATCATTCGCTGTCCCTCTTCTTCCCATTTCGAGCCTTCTGTATTGCCTCTATTCTCTCTCGACCTAATCTCCTTTATACAAGCTTGCGTGATTTTTCTTCCCTCTCCCCTCCTCAGCTTCTCTTCAAACTTCCATACTCTCTTCACTTGCCGAACTACCATTTTGTCTCTACCCAGTTATTCCCTCAGCAAATAACCTAGACAACTCCAAATTATTCCTATAACCCACCTCAGGAATCTTCCACAAAGACTTTCCACTCTCTTTTGCTCCTTCCATCCTCATATTTCTACTCCATAGCACACGACAGCCCATACTAGCACATCAAACATCCATATGCTCATCCTCTAATCATCCCTCAACCCTCTCGTTCCTATGCCACTTACTTGCCCCATTATTTTACTTCCACACTATATCTTTTTTCTGACTCGCAGCTTTTTGCCTTCCCATGCTTCAAACCAGAACTCTAAGTAACAGAATCCCTCCACTAGTTCAATTAGTTCTGCGCTAAACTTTCACGTGTTATTTTCTCCGTTCTTTTTCTGAAGAGCATTATCTTGGTTTTGCTAAAGTTTTGCGTTAAATTCTTTTTTTTACATACTCTTTAAACCCTCTTAACATCAAATTGAATCCTCTTCTATCCTCTAATAATAGTACAACATTATCCACATATGCTAGAGAGACGAGCTCACTGCTACCTAAGATCGTACGTCCTTCACCTTCTTTCTTCATCTTTTCTTCCAAATCTGCCAGCATTATACCAAACAATAGCGGACTCAATGGGCAAACTTGCCTGAGACCTCTTCCTGTCAAAAATTCCTTTCCTTTCTCATTTCCTATCCTCAATCTGAATCCAGTCTCCACAAATAATTCTTGTATTCTATCTATCAAATCTTTATATACTCCCCTTTCTTTCACTGCCTGCCACAAAACGCTCCTGTTCACTGAGTCGAATGCTGCTTTAAAGTCCACAAACAAGGCCACCAGTTTCCCTTCTTTCCGCCCCAAGTTCCTGTTCACTAGATTCTTTAGGACGTGAACGTTGTCAGTTGTTCCCATTCCTTTCCTGAAACCCGTTTGGTTGTGTGGGATACTTCCTTCCTGTTCTACCTGCTGAACTATTCAGTATGTAATGATCGGTGGCGAGTGTTTTAATGAGAATGTGGTCCTTAAGGTCAGTAGATTTTTTCAACAGTTTTGCCAACTTCGCAACTCTGTGTATGCATAACACTATAAACTGAATCAAGCACGTAAGCAGCCGAGCGCGAAGCAATGAATACAGTACTATCTTGATAAGTAAAAACAGTTTCAAATTCAAAAAAAAAAAAAAATACAAGTATGAAAGCTCTTCAGCTACTTTACAATTTTATTTTGTTCTACTATTCTTTTCCTAAATAATTTCAAATATCCCACTCTTTTTTCTCTTCCTGCATTTTCTCGACCAGTGTTACACCTTTGCATATTCCTTTCCACACAACACAAATTCTCTTCTGTTTTGTAAGCTAGTACCCATAAAAGCCCTCTATACTAATACGAATAGGGGGATGAGTTCCAAAGGTCACTTATTTCATTTTATTAGAATGAATACTTTTGGTTACACTTGTAGTTTGTGTTTTAGAATATTTGAATTTCTGCTTTGCTCCACAAGAATCTCGGAATGTTTGATTTGTTCGTCGTCTTGAGGTTCTTTCATTAGCAGAATGGATCCGAGGACACACATTTACAGACTTTGCTGTTGGTGAATCAGAAGCTGCATAAAAAATTCTGTTTCATCTCGTTTTATTATAAGGATAAGTTGAACAACTCACAATGATAGACTTCACTGTTGGTGGATCTCGAGCTGGATAGAAAATTTCTCGATGAGGTTCTTGACTGGACAAATACTTTTCCTTCCACTGCTAGTGACCGATTTTTTTAAAAGAATTTTTTCTTCTTTGAAGATGCTCAAAGTAGGTTCACCCGTTAATTTTTGTTACCTAGATTTCGTAAAGTTCTTTTTCGTCTTGGTTTTGTTTTGAGAAGTAATTATTTCACCAGGTTCAGACGTTTATGAAAGTTCATGAGGCGCCCTAGATGCAGTCGATCTTGGCGATCTTTCCGAAATCGCAGTACGAAATAAAATTGATTGAGGAGAAGAAGGATATTTCAGAAGAGCTCGTTGCCCCTGATAGTTCTCGTTTAAGGGTTAAGGATGTTCCGGAGTCGCAAGTAGTTTCAGACAAAGTCGATCTCCAGAATGGTATACCTTATCCACAGGGAGCATCTTCTATAGCATGACATTAGGTCCTCCATGTGTTGAGTCATATACCGAGAGGTCAAAAGAGTTCTCGCGGTTTATCTTTGAGAGATAGTGAGGAGAAGATGTTATTATGTGGACTATTGGTCAGAAGTCTTACTGCCAGTCTGAGCGACCCCTCAAAGCATAGTACAATAGACGTTTCGAAGTCGCGTCGGTTGAACCTTTTCAATTTGAAAATGGTGAATTTCGATCCTGTAGGTTATGTTTTGGAGTCGTTATTTTCATTGTATGTGTCTTATGGGGAAGCAGAAGGTTTTTCTTGACGGATTTGAGTACCAGTAGTTATTTCGATTAGTCGAGGCTTGTTCTCAGGAGTTGTAGCCGTGAACTCCAAGTTCTCCAATGAAGCTAGCTCGATAAATTTTATCAGTGCTATTGCGATTCTTTTTCTGCCCTAAAGGAATTCCTACATGTACCTTAAGGGAGCATTGTGTTGAGCTTCAGAGGCTTTTTGTCGAAGTTACGTCAAGCTTCTCTGTTTACTCAGTTTGTTTCTGGTTCACTCCATCTAAATATTGAAGAGGTTAGGGTTTTGAATTCATGGAGATTAGGTAAAATGCATTCCTACTGTAGCAACAGAGAAAAATAGCATAAAAAAGGAAGAAATAGTTTACAGAAGAAACTTTACTCCGACAAGGAGATCGAGGGAAGGTAAGAGTAAGAAAAAGGTTGGAGGAAACAAAAAGGAAAAACAAACTTTGTTATTGCAAGAGGGATGAGCGAGATTGAAGGTAACAGCCTGAATGTTTGCACAATCGTTGGTTGATACACACATTACGCTAGTTTTCTCTGTTTTGCTTCACTCCTTCTTTTAAGGTCACATCCATGAATAAATAAATAAGAGTGTAATGTGTGCTTACGCACGACCTCACTGATTAAAAATAGAGGGATCAGAATTACCGTTCTGAAACCGAATTCCTAATTTTACATTTCATCATAATTATTGAGAAAAAACGAATTTCCAAAAGTTCCACATAACAAAAGATATTGTCCAATTGCGGATGCCTGCCAAGGTCACGGTGAATTCAGAGCTGATCCAGGACTGAGTTGTATTCATAATTTCTGATTTAGTAGTTTAAGGGAAATTCTCATAATAAAGAGACATTGAGTTCGGAAATCAAGGTGGCGCTGCAGTCGACTAACCCAGTTTCCTCCATCATTACGTTTTCATATCCTTCCACAATCACATATATTAGTAAAGCATGAAAAAAGGGATGTAACACAGTTTAGTCGACTTCAGAGCAGCCTCTATTTCTGATTCGCATAAAAGTAATAATTAAATTAATTTATATTATTTTTTCAGAGATTCAAATTCGTGAAAAACGTGCAGTTCTACGACAGACCGCAGACCCCGAAGGTTTGTATCTTGTAGCACATGACATAGTGGAATTGAGACGGGGAACCAGGAAACTTGACGATGCATTTGTAATAGCCCCACGTTACGCCACAGTGCATGCTCGAGCTTTGAATGACACATCACTTTTCGACCTCCATGTTGATTGGGAATCATTTCTTACAGTACCTGCAAGACGTGAAATAAATCGTATTTGGTACCCAGAAGGTCAAAACATACCTACTTGCGTACCCAATATTGCCATTATCAGAAGTACTGGAATTCTCCCGACAGCCGGACGTGTAAATCATCTTTTCCTCGACAATTTTAGTGAGACGGCAATTGATTGGGCTTCTAGAAAAATTTGGGATATCCTACGGAATACGGACTAATCCAATGTGGGAAATAATAAAGAAAAGAATTGAGTATAAAAAAATAAACCTGCCCATTTCTCTATTCATTTGTGGAGTGTGTATGCTTCAATAACATTTGTTTAGAATTCCGATTCCAGTTCTTTTTCAGTTTTGTTTATTCCTGTAGATGAGGAATTCCACAACTACCTTGATAAATTGCATGATACAATTATAAAATTTGATGCAATAAGGATTTAGTCAGCAAAGAGTAGTAGTAGTAGTAGCAGTAGTTTTTTTTCAAATTTCTTTTTTATAGAGGGGCGAAATCTTGCATAAGACATTCAACCCAGAATCCGCTTCCATATTATTTCAGGGAAATGAGGATAAGGCTTCTACGCCGTACTTCGGAGTTCCTTTTTCTGCCAAGTTGGACATTTCCTCCCTCCTGGTTTTGACCCTAACAAGATGTACGCATCGTTCTCAGTAGCGCGACGCAACGGGTTCGTCGGCTTCCGACATCTTGGCAGGGGACTTCATCACAGTACCTCGCGGCTTCACTTTTGGTGTGTGTTAGATGTAGCGCAACTAGACATTGTGAACTTCGTAATATTCAGTGAACTTTGTGAAATTCAGTAAACCTTCTGGAATTCAGTGAACCTTGTGCAATTCAGTGAACCTTGTGAAATCCAGTGAACTCTGTGAATTTTCGGCTGGAATCATATCCCCATGCATCAGTAAAGTGCTCACATACAAAATTTCTACAACCTACAGTGCGTTATCAGTTTAAAGTGTGACACGGCTAAACAACTAGTGTGAAATAAATTCAGATGGCTCGAAACGTGTGTACACGAAGCTAGACTACAACAGAAAACTGATCAATCACGTAAGGCATCACGTTTGGAATCCCTTAGCAGAAGGCAGCTATCAAAAATGACTAGGAGAAACAATAATAAACATAATTCATTGAGTACCGATGCTCAAAACGGAATGGAATCTTCAGAAATAGAGGGGGGACGCGAGAATAACCTGTCAACACACCGGCAGCTACCAAACAAAAACCCGAAATAGTTCCACCGATGATCCTGAAAAACCTAAATACTACAGATGAAACCAGATTTTTGGTTCACAATAAAATTAAAACCATGACCAAGCACGAAGTCATGAGAATAACAAACACGCAGCTCACTGTTTTTCCACATGAGATGAAGGAACATTAACAGATCAAACAATATCTGATGAACAGAAGCATGTCTTCCCACGCCTTCGCAATACAGGCTGAAAAAATTAAAAACTGGTACTCAAGGGACTACCAGAAGAAAAAACGGACGAAATCATCGAAGAGCTGAAGGAACTGGGCTACGAACGAAAAAGGGTTATAGCTATGAAAGTGAAACAAAATCCAAGGTAACCACCTTACATTGTCTACTATGGACCTGAAACAGCAGGAGAAATACTACATGAAATCCGAAACTTGAAAACTCTGTGCTACAGTAGGATAAAATGGGAGGAATACCGCAATCAAGAATCTTAACACAATGTTACAACTGTCAACAATTTGGACATGGGACAAAGGACTGTCATAACAAACCCCGGTGTGTAAAATTTGGAGGTGAATACTCTTCCAAGCAATGTGAAAAACCCGAAGCCGAAAATAAATGTGTAAACTGTGGAGGCGAACAACGCGCCAGCTCCTCAGTCTGTCAGGAATATCAGGGAGGTCTACAGAAGGTCTATAAAATCCAAAATAGACGGCTTGCACAAAATCTGCAAAAACCACAGCCTAGATCAAAACAACCACTTCCAACCGCTATTGACTTTCCGAAACTGCCATTCCTTGAGGGATCAGCAAGCCATCAACTCTTACAACATCGAGAGGTGTCATATAATCATCAGCACGGAAAAATAAACTACACGGAAAATGATCAAAATAAACCAGCTTGGAACAGCAAAAGGGCATCATTCACGTCTATTAAGTTGCGGCAGCAATTTCAAAGGGCAGAACCCGGACTAGTACCATAATTTGTTGCTATTTCGTTGCTAATTTGTTACGCTAGAAGTGATTTTGTCGCTCATGCCGTTTCCGAGATACGCGTTGCCCCCTAGCTTAATA